>KZ806869.1:361721-379247 GCA_000696205.2 Oncopeltus fasciatus
TATATTTCAATTAAAAAATTTAATAGTTATTTTATATATTGATATTTCATCGTGTTAGTTATTTAAATACCGCAATAATATGAAATGTTTAAAATTTTTTTAATATGTGTTTATTTTATTGGGATAATACATAAAATTAATTACTATTTAGTTGTTATAAAATTGCTGAATATGGACAGATGATCAGTCTTAAACGTTCTACATGATATATCGTCAAGCAATAAAGTAATACAAAATATTTATTGAAAGAAAATATGGCTTTACTAGAAACATTCTTTAAAAATATCCTCATTGCACTCACACAAACTTAAAGAAATTTGATAAAATTTACTTGCAATATAAATATATACATACATCTATAAAAAACACACAAACACACATACAAATTATATATTTCTGTAAATTTTTAGTTATTGAAAAAATAATGTTCTATACTCATATATAAGTTATTAAAAAATAGTTTATATACTGATTATGTTACATTTAGTGTACATTTAACACATTACCCAGTATTTTACATTCAGGATTATTCATATTCTGAGTATGATTTGTGAGTTTCCAGACTTATACCTTCAAGGAACTATTATTACATATGATGTTTCGACAGAATATTAAATATGTCGACCAGTACTGACTGAAATATACAGTATGAGGAACAGTAAATCTACGTTCGCGTTTTGAAATGGCCAAGATTATAAATGTTTGGTTTTAAGTGGAAAAAATAATTAAAAAACAATAATTTATAATATTTTAATTTAAAATAAAAAATTTTCTATCAATAAATATTTTGACTTCGCATAAAAAGACTATTACTTGTTAAAATTTTATTTAAATTTATAAACTTAAGCGTCAAGGCCCAAGAGGTTGCGAGGCTTTCTTTGTTTTACTCGTCGGAGAGAATATCAAGGATTGGAGTCCAACGTGATTGATTGTGCTTATGGATTAGGATAAAATTGGAGGTCGCTATGGAAGAATGCAAAGCGGGTGGAGATAAGATCTTTGACACAAAGGATATTAAAATCGAGATGGAGGGTGGAGTTGGACTCATAATAAAGGGCATTCGCAGTTATTATATAAGAGTAAATTTATTCTCAGTTGTCAGCTGTGAACTGGGTTTTTATTAGTCAAGGCCCTTCCTACTTGTCCGTAGTGTAAGGTTTTATTAGTCTGTGTTATTAATCCGTAGTGTAAGTTTTTATTAGTCTGTGTTATTAGTCCGTAGTGTAAGTTTTTATTGGTATGTGTTATTAATCCGTAGTGTAAGTTAACTTCTTATCACTTATGTTTAATATGATCGCCCCAGTTAAGTCTAGAGTCAAGATGGAACCCAAGGTAACGGACTGAAGGGAGGTACAGGGTTGTTATTGTACCAAACATTATTAGGAGAATCTTTTCTTCGCTTAAAATTTACCAGTGTGCACTTGGACTCATTTATTTTAATTCTCTATTTTCTGCATCACTGCTGAATAAAACATTAAGCTTTTATGTAATTAGCTTGGGAATAGAGTATCACTTTGTCACGAGCAATGAGGGCCAAGAAAATATTAGCATGGGTGGGGATGTCCTCGTGTAGAGGGTGATAAGGATAGGTCCAAGCACACTGCTCTGCGAAACATCCGTTTTCTCTGGAAGGTGGTCGGAGTAACAGATCCTTGCAGGAAACTTAAAAAAACGCTTAGAAAGTTAAAATTTGAGGATTAAATATATGTTGCTTGAGAATAAGCACTTGAGCTTAAATAACATATCATTATGGCACACTCGATCATAAGCTTGAGCAACGTCTAAGAATGAACCAGGTCAATATAATTTTTTTTTTCATGGGAAGGAGAAATGAAATCAACAACGCGAAACACCTGCTAGATAGTATGCTGTGATCAAAAGAGAATTTGAAAGTTTTGGAGAATATTTGAGGAATTTTCGATTGGTATCATTAGTTTGAAAATAATTATCTCGCAAATCTTGGATAATAAAGCTTGGATAAGAGGCTAATTGGGCGGTAGAATGATTCATTATGAACAGTTTTTCTGGGTTTGGGGAACAGGACTATTACAGAAAATTTCCAGAGAAGTTCGAAGGATACAAAGATAGTGTTCAAAAATACAACTTCGTTTTGGAAAGATTACGGATTATTAGCGCGGTGCTTTGCGCCTAGGAAGATGGTTAATCATTTACTTGACCTCAGAAGGGGTTACTATCTTAATCGAAAAGGACATTGGTAATGGTATATCCAGTGACTCCTCAACCTCCGCGTTATTGGACAAGTTATTGGACAAGTGGGATCTGGATGAAGAGTGAATGTTTGCTTGAGGTCTTTTCTTTGTCGGAAGAGGCCCAGGAACCAGTTAGGGGGCAGAAGGTTCATGATACTTCAAAATCCTGCGAGTAGTAGTCCAGAGGGTTTTTTCTGCTACTTAGAGGGTAGACAAGTAGACTTTAAAAGCCTTATTTTGTAAAACAGCTATTTTTTGTTTAACGAGACGGGAAAGCTGATTTAACCTCATACGATCTGGATATAAGATTTTTTTCTTTTCAGTAAGATAGACTCGTTTTCATTTTATGCCAATCCAGATTAGGCAACGGTGTTTTTGACTTCTGCAAAAAAAAAAATTTTTTTTCACCATTTATTGCTGTATTTTAGAAGACAATTATATCTGTCATTAAATGAATGACAGAGTAAAAGAAAAGTATTAAATTTTATATATTGATAAAAAAAAGAAAATAATTCTCCTGTTTAAAAAAAAATAGACAAAGAGAAAAGAAAATGTGGATGTTAATCAAACAATCTGCAGAAAGCAATCAATAAAGGAAATTGTCAATAAAGCGGGCTGAAAGAGACAAAAGAAAAAGTGCGTAAAGTTCTCACCTTTCGTAGTTAGACTCGTAAATATTTACCTCAATGAACATTTTTCGAACAAATTTAATAGTACATAAATTTTAGAAAATTATGTTTGTGATCTAACTTTCAGGATATTAATAATAATAAAATATATTCAAGAATTTTAGTATTCTTAAAAGCTCTCTTCTCATCAATTTATCCACAAATAAATTCATTCGATGGTTTGAAATAGAAATCCGAAATACATAATTTAGTTTTCTATATTTCAAATATAAAGGAGCCCGCACAACCTTTCAAGTTGCTTTATTGGTAATATTTTCCTTAAAATTTATTTTTTTTTTCAAATATTATAGAATATAAATGTTTGAAAATTACAAAGAAAAATTTTAGCTATAAATTTTAGCTCTATTACATACTGCAATTTCTTATATTTTCTACATTATCGAATATATTAAACAATTTTTTTATACACCCTCTCCTGCAACGGAATTCAAATATTTTAGGCACAAATACCGAACAATTATTTTAATGATTATTGATAATTGCGGTCCCTAGATCNTATATATAAACGGACTACTAATTAAGCTTCTTCTAAACATGATGAAGAATTGAATTTTTTTAAAAAAGTCTTACATGGCACTGTTGTCAATAGCTTGATTTTGTTTCAAAAATACTGTTTAAAAAAAAATAAAAAACATAATGTAGCCAATTTATTTTATAAATGTAAATTTAGAAAGTGGCACAGAGATGAAATCGAGTCTTCGACAGAGTATTTTTAGGTGCTTAAAAGATTTTTACTTTTAAGCAATAAAAGACAAAAAGGAGCAGCAATAAAAATACACTTTTTATAATGAAGTACACTTAAAATTTGTTGAGTGTTTTCTTATGACTATATTTGCTTTGTTTTAAGAAAAAAAAAATCATAACATCAAATATAAAATCCAGAGAAATGTGAAATTCAAAGAAAACAGTATCAGGTCTCTAAATGTCTGCCACATCTGAAGAGGGAGTAAAGATTTTAAAGTTTATTTTTACACTTAAGTTTTTATATTTGGTGCCAAATACTTAACTCCCATCTAGAGATTGCCAGCATATAAATTTTAGACCCCTGTAAAGTAAAAACACTATATTATTTATGATAAAATTTCAAATTCATAAGACCACAGATATAACTATTAAAAAACGATAATTATTTAATACTTGTTATGCGTAATTAGGTAACGGACAATATATTACATATTTTGTTTAATTATCAATTATTTTTATAATATTTGAAGGTAATTATATATCTGCAAATGAATGAATGAGATAAATATTTATGAAATATTTATATATGCGGTTTCTGTATAACATATTACTTTTGAAAAACCCAGAAGATTGTCACTACCGTCTATAGATTTTAAACTTAACCACGAAATTTAAATTAATTAAAAACAATTCTTCAACACGAATGTTTTGATACTAGTATGCAATCAAACATAATTAAAACTCTACAATTAACTATTTTTATAATATTATTTACTTTATACAAGATTTGACAAGTTTATTTAAACGTTTATGTCATCTTTGTTTTCTTGGGCTCTTAAATTCCTTAAGATTCTTAAATTTCAAATGGGGACTTAAATTTCAAAGGGGCTCAGCTTCTTTTTCGGTACTAATTAAATTCATTGGCGATGTTTGTTTTTCTACCTAAATTAAACAATGTTGCTTTGAAATGTATTAAATATTTATTTCAGCATTTAGTTGTCCTTATTTTCTTCAATTACTCTTGTAACTGGAGAACATTTTTTTTCAATTCTGTAATTTACTATATTAATTAATAACTTAAAATTTATTTTATTTATTATTCATGTTAATAAAATCCTGAGCGTTTACAGAAAATTCGAAGCTGGTAGGTTGCATAAAGTATATTTAAAGTTTTCCATTTAGTCCTTTTTAAAGAGTAATTGTTTACTAATAATATTTCAGAAGAAGTATATCGTTTAGAGACTGTATTATGGTTTACTATTCCATCTGTCAGTCGCTGTCCTCCTCTTAGTTTATTCAATATATCTTATCAGTATAAGTTTAATGTAAAATCCAGTATTTCAAATACACCACATTAAAATTAATAGGGAGGCTATCGATAAATCAAATAAATTGGCTTAAAAAACTATCCCTTTTACCGAGACATTAATGGGCTGTACTCTGTAGGAGAACAGCTGGCAGTAGTTGGGGATGGGAGCAGATCTTGAAGAGAATACATAAAACCTCCCCTTCATCAGCTGATTCTTCTAGTTACCATTCCCGAGAGATATCTCAGTTGATGTCACACACCTATTGATGTCCTGCTGGAATTTCAGCAACTCCTGCTGAGTCGATCTGACAGGAAGCCAGCGACAGGTCTAGGAACCACGATGTCTGTCGCCCAAAGCAAAGTATCATACAAATCCAGCAAACAATGGGACTGAAATAGGCTGGAAACTATCCCCTTTACCGAGATAACATTAATGGGGTGTACTCTGTAGGGGAACAGCTTTCAGTCGTTGGGGATGGGAGCAGATCTTGAAGAGAATACATAAAACCTCCTCTTCATCAGCTGATTCTTCTAGTTACCTTCTCCAGGAGATATCTCAGTTGATGTCACACACCTATTGATGTCCTGCTGGAATTTCAGCAACTCCTGCTGAGTCGATCTGACAGGAAGCCAGCGACAGGTCTAGGAACCACGATGTCTGTCGCCCAAAGCAAAGTATCATACAAATCCAGCAAACAATGGGACTGATATAGGCTGGAAACTATCCCCTTTACCGAGATAACATTAATGGGGTGTACTCTGTAGGAGAACAGCTGGCAGTCGTTGGGGATGGGAGCAGATCTTGAAGAGAATACATAAAACCTCCTCTTCATCAGCTGATTCTTCTAGTTACCTTCTCCAGGAGATATCTCAGTTGATGTCACACACCTATTGATGTCCTGCTGGAATTTCAGCATCTCCTGCTGAGTCGATCTGACAGGAAGCCAGCAACAGGTGTATGAACCACGATGACTGTCGCCCCAAGCAAAATATCATACAAATCCAGCAAACAATGTAACTGAAATTGGCCGAATTCAACGAGTTCACAAGTTAATAATTCATCGAGTATACAAATTACAACCAACTGAGAAAGCAAACGAAAATATATGAAGGAATATATTAATATATCGTAGACAAGAACATTACAATTAACTTTTCTCCCATGGTTATTATCTCGTTGAGAGGTAATTAATTTACTTGTTCAGGCCTGTCTAAAATACACACAGGAAGTGCCAGGATAAACTAGGTTCTTAAAGAAAAATGGTCGCTATCAATCAACTCCCTCGCTCTTATCAAATACCTATTTTCAAGTTAGATCACTATTTTTGTGGATTTCAATTCTAAACCAAGCCTTGAAATAAATTTTGCCAAAGTTTCGTAAATTCATCGGCGATTCTACTTTTGATTATTAATTATTATCAATATTTATCTAAGGTATGTGTTTGTTGCATGCTCGAGAATGCTCGGAAATTATAACATCTTTGACTAATTAATCATTATTTTACAAACAGTTGGTTAAATTTCTTAATTACTGAAATCTGAAATATATATTTTTATTGTTAAAAATACCCGAAAATGCTGAACACATAATGGGTGTAATATAAAATATGTTATAAAGGATAAAAAACTGTTAATTTTCGCTCTTTTTATTTATTTATTTATTAAAGCTGAGCGCTTTCTAGACTCAATGTCTCATCTTCAGAGCCCAGGAATCTTTCAGACGAGAGTCTAGTAATGGCCATCTACATTACTGTCTGCAATGGACAGTCAATTACAAGACTTTTGTCTGAAAGATTCCTGGGCTCTGAAGATGAGACAGCGCTCAGCTTTTATAAAAAAATATCATTATCACCTAGCCAAGTTTAACAGTTTTTATTCCTTATAATTGTATAGCTTCGCCCCAGTTCATTAAAATAATAAAATATGTTTTTTTTATCATATTTATATTCATATATTATATTTTGTATCATATTCTGAAAAGTTTTTACAAGAATGTTTATAATTCATCTGTTATATTTTTTTAGTACGTTGTGTGCCTGCGAGAGAGTTCCCTACATGAGCTTTGGCTTGAAAATACAGCCCTTTATAATATTTTAAAAAAAACAATTTGTTTGTCTCATATATACTTAATAAAAATTAACAATTAAATATCAAAAGCAAAATATAAAATATAATCTGCGGAAGCAAAGTAAACAATGTATTATTAACAACAATGATTGATATGTAGAACAAAATATATAATTGTAAATTTTTTCGGGTTGTATATATAATGCCATATTTGTTTTAAGAAGGTCTGATGGCCAAATAAATTTCTGAAGTGTCTGCGAAAATCATTCTCAAGCAGACAGATTACAAAAATGTTATTAGGTCTAACAGAGAAAATCTTCTTAATGAGTATATTTGTAGGGGGTGTCCACCCTTCACCCTCTCACATTTAGACAGATTTATCAAATTTAGGAAATCATGCTACTCAAATTGGTATATGACAATACTATGAACAATATCCACGCATATGTAATAGAGATCCTAAGTTTACGGTACTTAAAAAATAACAAACACACACACACACACACATATATATATANGAAACTATCAATATATTGAAGGTGAACTTCAACCCCCGACAAATTACATTTATTAAATGCTGAGGACTTTCAGGATCAAGGATTGCATTTATGCAGAATGAGCGAATTAAAAAAAAAGAAAAAAATGTAGACACCAAGTACAGTAACAACTTCGTTAAACATGGTTAAAGAAGGATTTAGAAGGGACCAAAATTTAAAAAAAACTATTTAAATTCGCTCGGTGTTATGCTATCTTTTTATTTATTGATATATATCTATATATTTAGTCCATTACTGGACTTGCTTCTGAATGATTCCTGGGCTCTGAAGATGAGACATTGAGTCTCGAAAAAGCTCAGCTTAAAGAAAGAAATAAATATTATCATCACCGAGCAAAGTTTAACAGTTTTTTTTTCTCTTATAATGGTATAGCTTCGCCCTAGTTCATTAAAATAATAATATATAAATATCTTCGCTTCAAGAAAATGTATTTGTGTTTCTATATAGCTTATTTCTTCTTGATATCGACCCGAGGCGTAGACTGCTTTGAATTAAAAAATATTTTAATACATTTAATTGGTAAATTTTATTATTAAAAAAAAAAATGATCAAACGAAAAAGCTAATATTTGCAAAATGAGTGCCTTAATTTTGCGGGTGACGGGGGATAGAGCCTCATGCTCTGTAAAAACTAAATCATGACTGATATGATAAATACCATCTATTCATATGACATTGTATTTCAACAGCCCTGAAGATGGCCTAAAATGTAAGCCGAAACGTTGGCAGATAATATAAAAAATACACGGCCTTGACCGAATCCCAACCAAAAACGAAATCTAATGATAAATATAATATTTTATTTGAATTTATGTATTCTATCTTTCATGTATGTAACTTGTTAATTGGTGTCGAGTCAGCTTTGAGGTCCTCAGTTATTTATCAGATTGTCATATTGGGCTATTATCCTGTATGCAGGACCACAAGATTCATTTATTCGTGTCTACGTCCATTTTTAATTGAATGTGCGAAATCTGCTTAGTTTACGCAGGTCTAGAGTGACGGGATTATTTGAAAGTGTGTGTACTGGTAAACCTTCCTATTTAAACTAAGATGATTTTAGTTGGGGTTCGGTCAAGGAAGATCCAAAAAACACAAATTTAAAAAAAATGTATTTTTTAATAAAGGATTATCTGCCAACGTTTCGGCACACCTACCTATCATTAAGAAGTTCACATTTCCATGACTGGGGAAAAAAATCTCTCCTTTTGATTATACATTAAGTTACAAGACTTTAAAATAATTTAAATCACACCAAGTTGGTTAATTTCTTCATCATCCCAAATTTTAAATCTCCCATTCAATTAATCCAAGGTACTTTTTGTGTGGGATATATTAAAATTTTTTTAATATGTCATGATTTTTTTTTTCTATAAAGAACTTGATAATATTCTGCTTTTAATTAAGATTTTTATTTATTTTTAAACTCATTAAGACTTGGTTCACTTCAGTATAAAATGATTTATTAGTTAGAAATCAGTGTAGTATTTATGACTATGCATCGTCTTATCCAGGACCAGAAGGTGCTGCATACCAGAGCCGATTACCTGCTGACAAGATGACTGCTTCAGAATCATCCTGTTTTCCCGATATATCCAGCGACAAGCCTGCATCTGTCAAAACATTTGTCATTATTCGCAACAGGCTGGTAAGATTTAGCATTTCATTAATCTAAATTATTCTTTAATTTTGCCAGAATTTTAATATACCGAATAAGCTTTTTGATGAAATCAGAATAGTAAAAAGGGATGGTTGAAGCTAATTTATTTTCATTATTGGTGATAAAAATTTTATTTAATTTTTATTGATTTTCAGGAAATAAGTGATCTAGAGCCTTACTTAATTTCAATAGTATAGTTGAAATATTTATTGACTATATTTCTTTCATTAAAGACATTTGAATGAAATTTAAACTTATAACTACTATAAATTCATACTAAAAACTAATTGCAAAGCTGCAAATCTTGAAATTTTATTTAATTTCTGTACATATGAATTAATTCCAAAAGCAAGTCTATACCTCTATTCATTATTTATTTGTAAATATAAACTGGAACTTGATTTTATAATTGATTTTTAAAATAAAGGTNACAGGTTTATTGAGACGGAGGGTTGTTGGTTTTTAAAATGTTAAAAATGTTAGAATAAGTTGAGGAAATTTGTTCTATGTCTGTTCTGTCGTTAACTGGATAGTGTTGTAAGTTGATGTGAACGGTTTCAGACAAAAGACTAACAAATTCTATATAGCTCGATTTCAGCTATTAAACAAACAAGCGATGTTTAGTTCAATTAATTTAGACAGTTCCTGCATGGGGATTTTGTTTCTTGCAAGACTGGAATAAAGTTTGACGAAGGTACTCAGTTAAAAGGGTCGTCTTAAGTTGATTATAATTGATCAGAAATTATTTTAGAAAAAATAGAGAGATTATTCGACATATTTACCGTTATTTGTTTATTGTCTTTATTTTATTTTGGAAAAGAATCCTTCTTGTAAGTCCCACTAATTCTACAACATTGCAGAAATCTTTTCGGAATGAAAATCACACAAATTTTCCAATTCAGAACAAACTAGATGGATGTTAACTTCTTTTATAAAAACAAAACAATAAAATAGAGATGAATGAAGGGAAATAAACACATCTAAAAATAAAGTAAAACCGTTAAAAAAAAAAAAAAAAAAGAAATCTATTGTGTTCGAACACACGGGAAAGAATACGAACTTTATAAAAGTATTTCAGCTTTGAACGACTGTCGCGGGGTATTTTTATTTTGTTTTTATTTAGGGGTTGATAATATAGTGCGGCAATATAGAAGAGGGCTTGTTAGGAGGGGTGATATACAACCCCTGTATAGGGGTATACAGCTAGGAGTAAAGTCTGGGGTATATACTGTTCTGGAGTTTCTAGTTAGCACTAGATCGAGTCCTTTCTCTCTGGCTCCTAGCTTCCCCAACTTATTACGCTCCGAGAGCTCAGCACATATCGGAACTCCGAACAAGGCTCTGAGTAAGCGTGTTGTATATTCGGCAACTTGTACATGGCTCTCAGAAATATTCGACAAGGGGTAGGAGTCTGTCTATCCAATATATGATTCTGAATCCAATACACTCACGCACAACTATAAATATATATCCCATATATTGTGGTTTTGATTTGAATTCCTCGGGATCTATAATCGCCTCTTGTGTGTAGTTGCGTGCACTTTATCGGGCTGCACATTTCCATAACTGCACTCCTATGCACAGGATAGTACAGCCAAAGTGATACTTTCCACTTGAGGTGTGACCACAGCCCTATCAGTCCACACCAACCTTTGAAAACCTACAATATTCTGTAGAGGTCTACTCGCTTAGATGTGTTGTCACTTATAGACTGACGGATTTCCCACCATCTATTTCTACACTCATGACAAACCTAAATTTTTGCCAGTACCTTAAATGTACTCTAGGGACTCACACTAAAGACTCCCACTGAAACACTGGCATTTCTTATATAGTTTATCTTCTTTAGTGAGCTGTAGAATTAATTGCTCACAATATGGGCTGGAGAAATTCCAACCCAGGACCTGCGTACGAGTCACACACAACGAAGTTGCTATTGTGTTTGGATAGACATTTAAATTTGATTAATTATAGAATTACCATTTGGGTATTGCTAATTTACCTATTTGAAGGCGTATTTTTTGTTCTTCTGTGATATAATTATTAATTTGGTTGTCAAAGAAAAGAAAAGTAGGTCTGTTAGGTAGTATTTGATTGGGTCTGTTAGGTTAAGCCAACTAAAACACAATGTATAAAAAACCAATCCCATTTCAGTGATAAACAAACTAAATAAATTAATAAATTCACTGTTATAGGGTTTCTGTTAAAAATAAAATCAAAATCATGTCCTTCATGAAGAAACTTCATAAACTATAGTATATTTAATTAAAAGTACTATACTATATTTCTATATAAATATCTGTTAATATATAAAAATAAGATTAAATTAGTTATTTCAACTTAATAGCTGGAAAGAGCAATGAGTGTAATATATAAGATCATTAGACTGTTCTAGCTTAGTGCGATAGGAAGAGTGGGGGGGGTGGAGGGGTAAGCTCTGGCATGACAATTACAGTAAATATCATTTGCGTTCGCAAATTTAAACAAAAAAAAAAAATAAAAGAGAAAAAACCAATTGCGGTTATATTTACATTATTAAAAAAAATTGTCATTTAATGTATATACCTTATATTAATATAGGATTGAATAAAACAAAATTATTTATGTAAATGAATAAATATGACACAATAATTAAATAAAAATTGTAGTATAGTACCTTTATGATTATATGATTTCGCGAAACGTATTCTTGAAGTGCTAAGAGAAAAGAAAAGAGATTTGAAGACTGAGAAGGTATGGGAGTAACTGATCCTGAGGGGTATGAAGTCCCAAGGAAAGGAGGCACGTACTATAAAGGAAGGATGAAGGATGGGGTATTTCCTGTCGGGAATGAAGATCGTCGCGATCGGGTACTAAAAGTATGGAGGATTCGAGGGATGGAAGAGACGCGACATGGAGCCTGCGTGGAAATATTCTGATAAGAAAAGGAACCAAGAAAGTATTGAAGGGAGGAAAGAGTCAGTAGAGTCATCCTTGATCAGCATACCTGTTAAAAAAACAGGCATCTCTGAGGATATCAATGAAAAATCTGAGAAAACTGTTCAAGAACTTCCTAAGACGATCCCTAATCTCGAAGAAGAAAAGAAGCTGATGGATAAAAAAGAGAGGGGATGATGGGATGATCGAAAAGGTTGGAAGATTAAAAAGGTTCTTTAAGATAGCTGAGCTATAACCAATGTCTTGGTGCTAGCAACATTCAGGCGCCCAAAAACCACTATTTGGACCATTGTCGCACCTCTATAGAGCTAAAACGGATGGAATCAGAAGAGGATTTAGCTGCCATCGTCGTATAGGTCGATGTGGAAATGTCGTATTACTGTCGGAAGGTCATTACATAGGAAAAAAAAAGGATTGGAGATACTGAAGTTACTTGTACACAACGCAACTCAAAGAAAATGGGAATGAGGGTATCTTTTAAGATTGGGAGATCACTTGCGTGCAAGCAGAAATATGTAATTCAACAAACAAAAGGAATATTTGAAAAAGGAATTGATTGAAACTTCCTTGGAACGAATTCTGCATTGCTCAACTGTGTCGAATACTTTGCTGAAGACCTAGATGATTCATAAGGAAAGATTTTGGTTTTGATGTCTGTCTACAAGTGTACAACATCTAGAAGTGTAGATTGCATTTAAAGAGGGTGGGCTTAGAAGAATAACCAGAAATATAGACAGATCGGATAGGATTGAAATGGGACTGTAAGCAAAAGAAGATCTTGAACTATAAGCACAACGGGCTTAGAAAGGTTAAGAAGAATAGAATAGAATAGAAGGATAAGGTTTAGCCGAATTTCACTAGGAAAAGTAGAACGAGTAAATTTATTCAAGAGATGAACAAGGATTTGTTTCCGAGTATAAGGAAAAACATTCCTTAAGCGAGAATTTGTTAATATTTGAAAGGATAGGAAATATAACAGGAAGAGAAAGTTTCATGGGAATAGTAGCTATCTGTGCTATGTGATTTAGTCAGTGACTTCTGTACATCAATAGAAAGGTCAATAAAGAAATTAGTTTGGAGAAAATTATATAGTAGGATAATAGATGGAATTGATAAAGGACTGAGTTGATAAAGAGGAGAAGGCGGCAACGTGACAATTCAAGTCGTCAGGGGATAGATGGAAGGCAGAAGGGAATGCGAATCAGATGATTGTATTGTCGCATTGGAATTTGTACTTAGTGGGGTTTCGAAACTCCTCGAAGTCCAGGCAGTCATTCCAATGAAGCCCTCCATGTCCGGACTCCCTAGTTCCTACATCGTCCGCTAGAGTTCAGAGCGACCAGCAAGTCGGGGTCAGTCAGGCTAGCACCCTTGGGTAAAGTTTTTCTCAAACCTCGCATCTGGACTAAAACCAACCCTTTCGTTTGAATGCTTTCATTGTCTCCACACATTTACTCTCGAATTATCAATACTGTCCATAGTGACACATTGCAACAAAAGTGAGTGATGTCCTCTTGCACGAAGAACTCTGATCCTTGATGAAGACAGAGAAAGCAGCTTGGCGTCACGAGAAATAGTGAAGTTGGAAGGTTACAGTCTCTTTTGTATTGTGAGAGCCCAACACTCTGTAGGAAATGGGATTACCGGCCCTTCGGAACAGTGATGTATCAACATAACAGTAATTGACGTACAGTAACTAATACAACAGACCAGCGTAAATACATCAGACCGAACTTGAGAAAGACAGAACGTCAGTAGTCTAGTAACTTTCGATACGTGGTTGAAAACTTCAGCAGATGTTCACTAATTGCCGAATCGGGATTGATTTTCGTAGGCCACAATAATTCCCATCAGCTGTAGATGAATTTCTCTTGTAAACAAGTATACAGCAGCACATGGAGTTTTAAAGGTTATTAGCTGAAGTTTAGATATCACAACATTCTGCATTTAACATTGTATGGTTCAATGGGAACTCATAGATAGGTAGAAAGAAGATTCACTAAACAGTCCATGAAGATGTTTCTAAAAAAAAGAAAAAAGTTTTCTTTAGTAAGAAGGGATCTTCCTATATAATTCCCAAATACGGTTTAGGGCAAAATTTAGTGTATTCTAATAGAGACAAGTTAAATTTATCTCTTTGAATAATAGAAAATTATGTTGGAAACTCCGGTAATGGGAGGAGATTTTCAAGCTAAATTATGGAAAAGTTATTTGGCAACTTCAAGTATCCTGGAATATATAATTTACATAACTTTCCTATTCTACAACAAGAATTATTTTTCTCTAAAGTTTGGGAAATATAATCTTTGCATAGGGAGTTTTGTGATAATTTGACAGGATATTTTCCTAAAATAGTTTCTCCTAATTAAAATTAAAGTTTGTGTTTGTGAGGGGGGGGGGGATAATTTGCAGGTCCTATGTGCATATGGATATTCTTTTACAATATCCTTTGGCCGATACATTAAGAATAACTAAAGAATCTAACTAAATAAGAAGGTGCTATTTTGAATATATTTTTTTTATAACTTTTATTTACATATTACATTCTGTTAAAAAAAAAAGTAATTTGTTTACAAGAATAGTAAAAAAAAAGAAAAAAATGTGACATTAATGTAAGTCACATAAGGAGAGAAGGTGACCAGTGACACCAATCTAAATTTGGAATATAAAAAGTTTTAATTAGCAATGAGTATAAATCGCATGTATCCCCCTTTTTTGTGTGTATATAAGAATATAAATATAAGCATATTTAAATATATTTAAACGCGTGGTATACATAAAGATATGAGGTTATCATAACTTCCTTTTATTTAAAAAGAACTCTGCAGGATTTCCTGGTATTTAAATTAGACCAAACTCTAATAACGCGTTTTTGTATTTAAAGAACATTTTAATCCTCTTTAATATTATCTCAAAAGGGTAATAAATTTCACCTAGACTGAAATATTCCATGGTTTATGTAGCTTTATTAACTTCCTATTTTATCTCATTCCTCTGTAGTTTTTTAATTTTAATTTTCATCCATTATCACTACTAATTTTTTTTTTACGAATTTTTTACGATATATTTCCTAAAAATTAATATCTAAAAGTATAGGTTCCACACTGATCAAAATAATATATTACATTACGTCTAATATAATTAATATATTAAGATAAATAAACTGATAGAAAAGTCATGAAGGGAATTGTGAAAAATAGTGAAGAGTTGTTCGTGACTGTACCTGCGCAAGGATTCATCGAGAAATAAAAGCTAGCCCTGCACCATATACATATTAAATAATATATTTAAGGATGTCACTTTGGGTATTGGGCATTCGTCCATATTATTAAAATATAAAAACCGAATTAGGTTTCAGACTTTTTATTGCAAATCCAGGAATGAATAATTTTTCATTAAAATCGGATGCAGGATTTAAAACAGCAACAAGATTTAAAATCTTAAAATATTCATTGTTATTTAGGATACAAAAAAAATTATAGAATATAACAAATGTACAATATATATTTCTATAGTTTATGATGACTAATTTTTTCCGAAAAGCGACCGTTAATTTACGAATGTTTCCTCAATGGAATCTCCAATCTTCTACCACTGGTTGTCTAAAAAAAACACTCAATGTTCTCACCGTATGTAAGATAAATTTCGTCATTTGTCGTCTTATTTTTATTTATCCTAATGACATGTGCTGTTCAGCATTTCTTTGATGGAATTTTCTCTCTTCACGGATAGATTCGCTCGGAGAGATACATGTGAGATATATTCCAGTCGGAGGTGGGAAATGGCCGATGGAAGACGACCTCTGATAAAGATCTCTCCGGAAGATTCCTTTCCTTGCAGAAGACCTTGTCTCCGGAGGACGTGTAATTGGCTTTTCCCGAAAGGAGATATCAGAAGGGTATACGAAGATATATAAAATCAAGAGACGACCCTTTGGCCCTTGTCTATTTGTTCCTCTTCAGCAAGCATCCTCTCCTTTCCAAGCTTCCTCACTCCCTACTCATTATTATAGATTATTTTTCCCGCAATATTCACATAAAATTGGACTGGTATTAAAAAAAAAACAACAAGAAAAAAGTAAATTATTTACACAGACACAGACACAGACACACACATACTCAAACACACTGACATACACCCACACACACACACACATATCATTTAAACTGTTCCATAGTACATTGTTTATTTAGCTAAAAGAGAGGCAATAAAGATACATTTATGTATGTAAAAGTTTCCTTGCATTTAAAGGAATATATTTATTTTTCATTCGGTCTAGTGACATTGTGAAGTATCAACGCTAATGAATTTCTTGAAAGTTCCTGAGATCCTGTTACTAGGACAAGGAGGAATTGCTTAAATGGAGCACATTTAGATGTTTTTATAAATATTATTTTTTTGTGGTATTTAATCCCACGTAAATTTTACTGATTTTTAGTGCAAGGGAACAGAATAAAAAACCTAACTGTCCCAGCCAGGGTAATATAAGTACCCGGTATAACTCGGTATCTAGTATAAGTACCCGGTAGCATGAATGGAAAATGCACCGGCCTGGATAGCAGGAGATCCAGGTTCGAGTCCTGGCTGGGACAGTTGGATTTTTTATTCTGTTCCCTTTCACTAAAAATTAGTAAAATTTACGATGTTCTTTTAGTGACATATTCGAAAGTAAATTACTGATTTATAAGGTTTTTGCTCTTTAGTTATTGGGTGGGAAGAATAGAAAAAGCGCTCACCCTTGGTAGTTACATTCTTTAATGTCTTTATTAGTAAAGTGTTCCATAATAATTTTATTTGACATAAAATTTAAAATTACTTTTAAAGTCATTCTCCTCTTTCTACAATTTTTGTCATGACCCAAATGATAAAAGTGGTATTACAGTTTTTCTTATTCGATCATCCATTAATTCTTCTCTTGTTCTTTTCTGATTTCAGTTATTAAACGAAAACAATGAACAAATAATTGTGTAGCTGGATTTGAGCTATTAAACGAACAAGTGCTGTTTAGTTAAATTTCAGCAATTAAACTGAAAAATGCTGTGTAGTTCGATTCCAGCTTTTAAAAAAAGAAATGCATTTTAGTTAAAATTTTAAATAGTAAACGAACATATTCTGTGTAGTTACAATTCAGCAATTAAACAAACAAATACTGAATAGTTGAAATTTTATATATAAAACGAACAAATTCTGTGTAGTTGAATTTTAGATATAAAACGAACAAACTCTGTGTACTCTAAGATGATTTTAGTTGGGGTTCGGTCGAGGTAGATCCAAAAAACACAAATAAAAAAATGTATTTTTTTAATTAATAAAGGATTATCTGCCAACATTTCGGCTTACATTGTAAGCCATCTTCAGGGCTATCATGAAGATGAGAGAGGACGTCCTGTCCCTAGGTTCACATTTCCATGACT
>KZ806869.1:420160-430314 GCA_000696205.2 Oncopeltus fasciatus
ATAAAAAAATTTTTAAAAATAACAAAAAATTAAATAAATGATCATAACTGTGCAGAGAGAAGGGGCCCATCGAACCCACTCCTAATAAGTTTAGGCATTAAGGCCTATACTTATTAAAGAGGTCTCGAAGCCATTAGTATTAGTCGCCGGGGAGGATTGTAAGGATTGGAGTCCGACGACAGGGATCGGGCAGAGGGATTAGGATGGAATAAGGTTTTGGATGAAAGGAATATTAAAGTCGTGATGAAGGGTAGAGTTGGACACATAATATGGAGCGTTAGCAATTATTCTAAGAATTTTGTACTGAAAGGATTGTATTCGTTGGATATTGGAAGGCTCAGCGGCATTGGTCGTATTATGGTCATGTAGATGGTCAGTTTGTTTTCTAATGTGAGCTGTGAGCGCCTATTTATAAGGCTGTATAAGAGTCCATGGCGTCTGTTGAGTTCTTGTCGTTTGAGTTTTATATATTCACTCCAGTTGAGTCGAGTTTTCGCCAATAATATTTATAAAAAAAAAAAGAAGTTATTTATTAGAAGTGACAAAACCGCTGCTAATAGAGAGAAGACTAAGACCATAGAGAGAGTTGGACATTTTTACAGTAGCCAATCATAAACCCCCAGGGCACTAGGCATGCTCTTAATTTTCTATTAATATCCATCCATGGCAGAAATGGGATTCCTAATTGCACCCACAGCACCTGGTTTGGGTGTCTCAAATAGAGGTTTAATCCGTCGCTTCAATCCTTGATATATGTGATCATGATTTCAGTGATTAAACTATTTTATTATGAAATAAAATAAAGAAACTTCATTGGTCACTTTGTTAGCTTCTAAAGGGTATATGATTGAAGTTTAATAAAACCGCATATAGAATTACTATCTAAATTTTATAAATAACTCGACAAAGATAAAATCGATTGTGATACTTTTTTGAAAATGCTTTACATAATATTTCTGAACAGCTGGACAGGAAACCGGTGCTCTTAATTCGTATTAGAGTAAAAACTTTTACGATCATGTCTACGGTGAAAGTGTGTTAGCGTTCCCGATAAAGTTGACACAACATATGTTTATGTGACAAGCTGAATTCAGTTTCAGATTGCGTTTTAGTAGGTCACTTGTCTGGGGTGTGATTCCAACGGCTTTTGTTTTCTCTACTCTTCTCATAAAGATATACTTTTAATTAGCCCCTCCCCCCTCACCACCTTTCCTCCTCATTCTGTCCACCATGAGAGCTGGTACGATTTAAAATTCAATTCATTTTACCTTAACACTGGACACGAATTTTCATTACAAGTGGTTTTTCTATAAAATATAATGTAAATGGACTTCTTCGTAAAAGTATATGATTCAATCCCGTAAAAGTAAAAAAAAAAAAAAAAAAAAAATCTTTGAAAGATCAGAGATAATTAGGCAGATTTTTGCATGTTTAAATGAAAATAGAAATGGGAAAAAATAAAGGACTAATTTGATCTGGTAAGTAGGGGGAAGACACAGATCGTAAAACATATAATGGACCAGTTCAAGACTACTTGGAAGAGAAAAAGGCCAAGAATTCATTAATTGTAGTGTTTTTAAATATCTTGTTTGAAATTCGTTTTTTTTTCAAAAACCTTTTATAGTGAACTTTAAAATATAAGCTCTCTATGCATTACGTTCGGTAAATTTTTTACCAATATCAATGAAAATTTTGATGAATATTAAATTTAGTCTCCTTTAACCCCCCCACCCACCATCCCAATATCAAATATCAGGCAAAAATTAATTCCATCTACGGCATTTATTAAGGCTCTAAATATTGAATTTGGTTTCTAAATATTAATAAAACTCTTAGCCCATGAACTTAGAGATCTTTTTTAATATGCGTTTACATATATTTTGTAGCATATAAACTAGAAAGATAGTTACATTAAAGACTAATTATGTTCAGTTAATATATTAAGAAGATATTGACGGTACGACCCTCCTCTCTAGACATTCGTCGTATAATTCTGCATGCAAAAATAAGTATAAATACAAAATTCAATTTATGCATGTGTGTGTGTGTCTGTGTGTGTACAGAGCTGAATATATACAAGATTACACATATACATAGAATCGTATAAATTTTCTAAAAATTCTGTACTAGTATCAACTAATAATCAACACTGTAAGACCAGCTTTATGAGAAAATTGTCTAAGTAAAATTATTATTGTAAAAATTATTCACAATTAATCAAGTTAATTATTCATAATTAATTATTACTGATTACATTATTATTATTGAATGATTAATTAAGTAATGAATTATCATTATCTAGTACATGACAATTAAGAATTTCAATATATGACATGATTTGCCCTATTGTTTTGTGTACTATTTATATATCTGTATTTTCTGGTAAACTATTAAATACCATGCTCAGTTTACTGAAGGATGGATAATATGAAGTTAGAGGCCAGGAGCGACTACCCATATCGCGTGATCTAGAGTAAATACGTATAACACAACATAATTCGAAGCTAATTTCCTTAAATTTATTTATTTATTAAATTTATGTTAAATTATTATTGTTTCACGGCTCTTAATTTATTCGACTTTTCTGCTGTAATTTAAATAACGGTCTTTGTCTTTTTCGCATTGAAATCAAGTCTATTAATGTAATAATAGTCTTCTAAATTATTGAACTTGTGTCTGATTCTGCTTTCCCATAATTAACAAAAATATGTAGTCTTAAAGGAGTTAAATACATTAATCGTCATAATTAAAAAAAAAACAACCCAAAAAGAGGAGCTTGTCACTATCAAAATACTTCACTTGACCTTGAGACGAAAATAACCATATTTTCACGGGCATAATGCTGGTTATGATCAAAATACCATTATGAAATATTCCTGTAAGATATGGGTTTTAATAGAAAATGTATACATGGCATTTACATGTTCACGTACAAGTAATAATGAAGAATCAGGATGGCAGTTTGGGAAACGAGCGAGAGTAGAAAAAAACCGGCGTATATGTTTTTTCGTGTCGGGGATTCGGGTAGCCATATAAGGACGTCCAAAGTCCGTATAGTTTGGTGTCGTACGTCACCAATACCGGTTCCGTGTTTTCATTGGCTGGGGCTCGCAGCTCTAGGCGACGGTCTCATGCCAACCAACCCCACGCCAGCATTTCATCATGGAAGAAAGCCCGTAACCTTATTGGATAATGACTTACATCCCTGGCAGGCGAATCGCCCCACTCCTCCCTCCAACATTTATTAAATTGGCTTGAAACATTTCCCCCTGAGGACATGGCGATAGAGTAACTATCTCTGCTCTTATTCCTTTCACGAATACGCTATCAAAGATATCTGTCAACTTTTATACTAATAAATCAAGACATGTCACTTTTAAATCTTCCAAGATTATTATTTATATCACGATAAATATATATATAAAATATAATCAATATGCATCATGATAAATATTTGAAAATGTTATAATTAATAATTCTTCTTGAAGAATGAGAATATCACTCACCTCAGAACCTGCATATAGGTATCTCTAAGATGGCAATAGATAAGAGTGAACTTATAATTTGATCCTGTATGCTGGTGAAGGTAATGAAGGTGACAGGTTATGTTGCTAAAACCTACCCTAGCATGTATGACAGAATATGAATGGGGCATAGTCTTTTCATGTTCCTATTCCTGTTTCATGTTATGACTAATTTCTCCAGCATAAAACCTGACGGCCGACGATCCTCCAACCATGCACCAACTCAAATAACTAAAGGTAGCAGAGATTAACGTAAATTTTCTTTCGATGCCCCAGTTAGGTTCCTAGAGTTTTGAAAGTCTTAAGTTTTTTGGAAGCCTGCATGGGACAGCCGGCTCTGATGTAGAAGTTTCAGAAGACTGGTATTTTGAAAAGCCCCCTAGAGGTGGAAATGGGAAAATGGTTACTACCTCTTAATGCTCGCTTCGAGTTCGACGCTTGTTTGATTCTTCTCGAAGAACTACTTCTCTTCTTTTTCTTCCTTCTAATAGATCTTTTCTGGGGTAATCAGCTGTTTAGCTGGTACCATGTTTCTTCGATTCTCCACCGACCCTGCATAATTGAAGCTAATAATAGAGACCGTTGAAAGTATTTATCTAATTCCTTTGTGTGTATACATACCTACACATGTTTTTCTCACAAAATTTAAAAAAAAAACACACATTTATCCAATAGGGTTGCAACAAAAAGCCTAAAATTATACCTTATATATTTTATAATTTATAGGATATGATCAACCTCGAATTAACAAATTTAAATATTCCTTAATAAGTATTTAAATAAAATAAAAAAACTTTGTATATGTTCTAAAATTATTTTTTTCCCATTTTATGTTATCTTTAATGGTTAAGAGAATCTAACCATTTTTCAATTAGATTTTCTTTCTATCCCTCTATAAACCTTTTAAGAATTTTTTTAAAATTGAAAACAGATGATGAAAAGAGATTGTTTAGTGGGAGGCAATTTATGATTGTAAATATCTTCATTATTATTTTAATTACTAAAAAGTTTATAGAACATTTGTTCTTGTTGTTGAACAACTTCATTAAGTTTGTGTTCAATAAATTTAAACGCTTAACAAGTTAAGAAATTTAGGAATGTAACTACAGTACTGGAGCGTTTTTCTCTTTCTTATCTTCCAACCAGTCAAGAGCAGAGCTTACTGTTTGTATTCATTTATTTCCAGCTTTTTTTTATTATATGCTAATATGGTTCTTCATATATAATTCAAGCTTAATGTATTGTTATTATATAAATTTTGTAGTGTTTCCGATTTAAAGTTGTCATTGGTTTTATTTTATTCAGATTTTTAATCTAGGGGAATAGTGGTCCTTTTTTTTTTTACTCACACTTTGTTACTAAGACTGTTATTTAAACTAAAATCCTCAAAAGTAAAATAAGAAAATAGTAGAATGATAAAACATTCAATATTATAAAAAAAAGTAAGTACGATATTTTGTATAATTATGATTTAAAGATCTTAAGAAATAGATTAATTTTATAAATTTTATTGTGGTATTTTATTCCACATAAATTTTAAACAATTAATTGCAAGAGAATAGAATAAAAAATCTAACTGTCCCAGCCAGGGCAGATATATTCGTCTTTCTCGGAGGTTAGTTTCTCGACACTAGTGCTGGGAATTTAATAAGTTACCTGGCTTATCTCGGTGGCGTACATGACTAACGCGCTTGCCCGGATAGCAGGAGATCCAGGTTCGAGCCTTGGCTGGGACAGTTATATTTTTAATTCTGTTTCCTTGCACTAAAATAGTGAAAATTTACGTAGGATAAAAGTACCACTATAAAATTTATATTATAAATAACGAGAGTCACTTTAACAGCTTGACTATGTCAGCTCCTCCGAGCATAAGACGATATATTTGTCAGCCTCGAGGTTAGACTCTTGACACTAGTGCGGAGAATTTAATAACTTATCAGACTTGTCTTGGTAGCGTAAATGAATTACGCACCGGCCCGGATAGCAGGAGATCCAGGTTCGTGTCCTGGCTGGGACTGTTAGATTTCTTATTCTATTCCCTTGCACTAAAAATTGTTTTAAATAGAGTAGTAAATATTAGAGAGAAAGAGAATATTAAGGAAGTGAGAATATTAGAGAAGAACGTTTTCAGCATTTTTTGTAAATACAGTCGGAGTGGCAGTATGACTGCAGTAAGACTTCTGAGGTCTGGACATGTGATCATATATATGACATGCTAATGGTATCTCAGATCTATAAAGCCAACCAAAAAATTAATTTGTATTAATTAATAGGATATTGGACACTCCCTCAACTTGTCCTACCCGGTCAGATAAGAGCCAGCTTTAGAGATGACACTTTATACTCACATTGGATTGTAAAAGCAAATGAGCTATTTGATCGTCCCATGTCCATCTTGCATGGAAATTATCTTTAGTTTACGATGTCCCTGAGAAACGGACTTTACATATAGGTATAACTCTTCAAAACCTAAAGTAATAAAAAAAAGTACGCCTTAATTTGGCTATCTTAATTAAATTGATTTTTATAGAAATACAGATAAAATTTTATCGGAAAAGCTACAGAAAGGAGTGCAGGATAAAACCCCCTAAAGAAATAGCATTAGGCTTGGGGAAAGAAATAAAAGGGACTGTTATCAGTTAGCTAATAGGTTTCTGTTCGTGTGTCGGACAATATCAGGGCAGTAAAAGATAGAAGCCGAGTGTATTGAAGAGGAAGTAGGCATCTTCTGGGGGGAGTTACGAGGGAATGAGCCAGCTATGTCACCCCCTATCTACTGGCCACTCCTGAAATTTCAGCTTTTACTACCCCTCCCCCCAACCCCGGAGACAACACACTCCCTCCATATTAGGCGTCTTGCATTAATGCACCCCTGCCGAAGTCAGGGGGTGACTCCTCATGTCTTCTCAAGGTTGGCGAGCCATAAAGACACTTGTCTCCCCCTCCTGAGGGTAATTACCCAGGCATTTATCGGCTCTTTAACTCACGTTTATTGTCGTCATAAATAGTAGTTTGTAGGTGGATGGATGCGTTTATAACATTTGCCATCTCGCTGGCTTCCTCTATAAAGGCCTATAAGTTGTAAAAAAAAAGCACACACACACACACACACACAAATCTTGTACTGCTAGAACTCACGTCTGTTGAAAATTTTAATCCCCAGGATGCAGAAGTTAAAGATTCTTGCATATAAATTCGTGGAAAACCAATTTGAGTTACCAAAAAGTCTGTAGAATATAATAGGTTAAAACATAATTTTCCAACTATTAATTTGAATCGTACAGGGAGCCAGAAGAAACTATCACTATATCAGCTGGGAATCGAAGCCGGGTCACCCACTTTCCTCGTGGGTACGCTACCACTACACCACCGAGGGAGATGTAAATAATTTCTTGTTCCCCAGAACGTGGTTTTCCCTGGTTATTCGGTTACCTGGTTAGCTGGGTTTGATGCCCGGCTGAGGTAGTGAGATTTTTTTCTAGCTCCCTGTACAATTCAAATGAATAATGAAATGTGGATTACTTTATCACAATTATCTTCATGATTTATAGTTTTCCAACTTGTAGGCTCTTTAAAATTTGTATGAAAAACGTCTAGAGCATTTTGCCATTTACTTTATTTATGTCCTATTTTTTATAAGTGGGAGAGGGGAGAATTCTGCTTACATTAGACAGCTCCTGGGGTACGGACTTTATTAAGATTAAAAGAATAAGTCCCACTCACACCCATACAAGTACATTGTAGTAATAATTAATTCTATATTAAATATAAGCATTTTAATGCTCTGCCCCTCCCCCCCCCCCTTTTAATTCTACGCATTTTTTGCTCAAACTGAAATCCCAATTTTTATTCCAAAAAACAGTCTCCCACTGTTAGCTCAGAAAGAAGTATGATTTCTTCTCTGCGAGTATGAAATTATTCTGAAAATAGAAAACTATTTTCTTTACAAATGTTTCCTAATTGCATTGTACAAAAGTCTCAATTAATGTAAAATATCATCTTTGAGCATGAATAAGAAGGAAAAAAAGAAGGGAAAAAATAGTTAATATTTTAGTCCATAAATCCAAATATTAACTAAACAATTACTACTTGCTTTTGCTATTTTAATTGCTACTTAAGAAGTACCCTTCAGTATTTCTTAAAATTTTATAATTACTTGCTTTTTTTTATTATATGCTAATATGGTTATTTTAATTGACCAATATTGGATTAAACTGGCATTGGAAGATGAAGATTGAAATTCTAAATATTCGCCTTTGTTATGTTTGGGACTTATTTGCATAAAACAAGAACAAGCAGCATGTCCATACCCATGGGACTGGAATTAATCCTTGGGGTTACACCAAAATTGAAATTCTAAATAGCTAGGATACATTAGAGTTTAAATTAAAAGCTCGGTAATTTATGTAGTAATTACATTAGTGAGTTGAGAAATATTCATTTACACTCAACAAGAGAATAACGACTATGCCCAAATAAACAAGTGATGAGGAGACCGTCAATACGGCTCACAATTTCAATCTGTTATCTCAATCTACTTGGAAATCTTGTACATTTGCAAATGGAAGTCACAAAATCATTTTCATTTCTTTAGATAAGAATTCTGACAGCATGGAATATTTTTAATAATGCATATATACATATATAAAGACCAGTTCTGCAACAGGAAATATTTAGCCAGGAAACATGTTAGAAATTAGATAGCCACGGCACACTAGATATAATGGAATATTTACATAGAAATTTATACTATTATTTATACACAATTGATCCAGTGATAAGAGTACTGGACTCCTGCAACAAAGGTTACAGTGTCAGAGTTAGATTTTTCTTTCTGTGCTTCTATTTCTGACGTCCCGGAGGACCTGAGAAAAACCAACCCTTATTGTGGTACTATTCTTTATTAAATGGAAAAAATCACCAGGTGTGCTGATAACAAACCTTCTCTAGTAAGACGTGAGTCGCGAATGAACCCTCCTTAATAGGCCTTAATGGAGGGGGGGGGGGAAACCGACAACTCTGATCTAAAGTTTAAACTAATTCATCGAAAAGTTTGCGAAATTAGGTGCTAGAAGCAGGAAGACATTTCGAAAGATTCTATTTGAGTAGAGTGTTCTGTGCCATCTCACCAACTACCTTCATAAATATAGGGTTTGAGGATATAGTAATTTCGTTTTATATCAATAAGTGGCTATCATGAACCTTATCTCTTGTTATCATTATTCAGGAAAGACATACCATGAAATATTGAAATGGCCAAGTCTAGAGAAATATATAAAATCATCTATTTACAGAGATGATTTTATATATTTACTCAGTCGAAAGTTATTAAATTTTGAAAAATGGAGATTTAAATTTCAATGTTTTGGTTTTTACATACAAAAAAGAAAAAAGTTTGCAAAAAATCATTTCAATATGTGTAGTTACAACTGCTCTTATGAACTTCAGAATTGAGTGAATTGATTTGCTTTTTTTCGCTTCGGTAATTTTGATGTGAATATTGAACCTCCACTCACTTGAAAATTTGCAGTAAAATTCGAAAAAATTATTCTTAAAAAACTGAGACAAATCCATACTTTTTTTTTTGTCACGAAATCGATTTCGAAACAGTTTTGAAGCATTTCTTGGGCTCCAAATAAATTAAGAGTGGAAAATTTAGTGGAAGAGTTTCTTTTTGTGAATCTCTCCTGAATTAATTTAAATGGATTTTTTTTAATTATGGATTTTACGGGTGATGAAAAGTGGATCAATTTTGACAAAAATGTGCGAAAACGTTTGTGAAGAAGGCCAGAAGAACACAAACGGTGACTATGCTTGAATTAGCGCCAAGTATTGTTAAGTTGAGTGTTGGATATGTCTTATGTTGATATGTCTTAGAAAACACATTACATAAACAGTTATAGTTAACTTGAAGATTACCCCTGTATTTGCAGTAAATTACTTGCTAGCATTGCATTTTTTTTTTGTATCCAACACTAATTGTAAATTAAAATCAGCTATATTATTATTTTTTTTGTTAATTTGTTCGTAGATTGGCTCATTATACAGAAAAGTTCATAGAAACAAACTGGTAAACCAAAACAAAAAACAGTTTTAAGCATTAAAAAAAAATTGCAAAAACATGCATGTTATCAAATCTTGGTTTGATGGAAAGTTTTGTTCCTATAAGTATGACTTGTCAGACCAGTTTGTCCGAAGTAACTCCGTTTGCATTTGCATGTCAGTCTGTGAGTACATGCTCTTAGGATGTGGAACAAGTGAAAGAGGAATAATATAGGTTGAGTAAATATATATTCATTGGTGGAAATAAACTTTTAGGTTGTACATCTGTTTGTTTGTAAAAATATATACACTTAACATGGTTGTTCTCACCCTCTCCTAGATCTTGGAGAGTTATCTATCCACGATCTCCGATCTCTGTCCCTCTTATTCCTTTTCGAATACATATTTCTTCCTTAAAAAAAAAAAATATTGATTCCAGCCGAGTTGAAAACTACTTATTGGACACTGGCATTGGCTTATATTAAACTCACTGTCTCATTAAAAGAATTTATGGAAACGCCATTATGGATTTTATAGCGAGATTTCTATTATTCTTATGTATTTTATTCAAATATAAATATATATATA
>KZ806869.1:438075-449206 GCA_000696205.2 Oncopeltus fasciatus
TATATATATGTACGCGCACAAGCGTCCGCAAGTTTTAAAACAATGACAGCTAATTCGGTATTTATTCTTCCTTTTTCAACCGTTGGATGGGTTTATCATAGCTAAAATTTGTCAATGGAGAGAGAAAAATTTGGCAGAGACAAAAATTTAAAATCCGAATATTTTCTTTATTATTAGCGTAAAATAAAAAATGCATTTAACGAACTAGGCATAAAATATAATTTTTTTACTTTTTTAATAAAAAAATGAATATGAGTGAAATTTTGAGCGTTTGGTTTTTCCTCTAATTTTTAAAATTTTATTCTGAAATAAGATATTTTGATTGGATAGTTTCTAAAAAATTAATAGACTGAGGGGAAGAGGGGGATTAAAATTTATAATCGTAATATCTTTCTTCTTATTTGGTTAATGAAAACTGTAAAAAAAATCATAATAGTTATAAAATGTAATGTTTTCTAAGGGTTAATTTTACAGTATTACTGCAAAAACTCTTGTTAAGGGCAAAATAACTTCCATGTGTGAACTCCTTTTTATTGTGACTTTCGCGCCAGTTTAGTTTATAACATAGCTCACACATTTTACGCTCATTGTTACCTCAAGTATGTAAATTAAATTTTGTAATTCACTCCTATTTGCATCCATCTTTAAGAAGTCTGCTCCGGCTGGATTGATCTTGGGATAGCCCTGCTCTGTCCGCCCCATGCCTTCTGAGGCTGGAACATGCCCTACCTGTGGATTGCATAGTGGTTATGGCACAGTTACAGAACCAACTTGGTTTTCAAGGGGTACATTTTCGGCGGGAAAATTGGCGGACGTGAAAGCCTGTCTTGACTCCCAGAGTGCGCTGCTGTCGACAATCTATCAGATCTCTAATGCTCCCTTCTCTCCGGACGGCAGCTTGTCTGTCAGTCAATGTCCGTCTTAGCCTTCACCAGCTCTTCAATTTACACTTCTTAATAAGCCCTCCTTCTGAATTTTTATTATTGATCCCACTTATTTTAATTTATAATTATTACTATATTTCCATTTGAATAATCAAGTTTTTTCACGTCACTGCTACGATGCAACTTTTTGAAAATATTTACCATTTTTGAACTGAAATTTCTATATCTACATTTCTATATTCATAAATTAAAAAAAAAACAAAACAACTTATATCATTAATATCTGAAAACTCAAGAGTGAGGGAAGCCAAATTTGAAAAATGAATATATCATTTTAATGAGAATTAATAAATAAATTATAGGACATTGAGAATATTTTAATTCTTTTTTAGACTAAAAGTTTCCAAAAAAAAAAAAAAAAAAGTATTGAAATATTCTAAGTTTCGCCAGTTTTGCGAAAGCGCACATTAATGGAAAAAACTTATTTTGTAATAAAGACACCTAATTCAATATTAAAACTTTCTATCACAAACAATAAATAGCCGACAGTCAACTAACCACCAACCTTGTCAACGAAATGAAAATTGAATTAAAAATATTTTTAATAACAATATAATTATTTTTAATAATCTGTTAGATACGTTTTTTCCTGTTGGAAAATCCAACCTAATCAGAATATATTTGGTAGCTTTTGTTGATAAATCTATTGTTATATTCTTGTACTTTTGTTAGATAAAAGCTTTATACTTGTGGTGGTTTTTGGTTAATAATAATAGCAATTCTTAATTATAATATAATTTGTTTAAACTCAGTTTCATAGAGTTAACATTAAATAGGGTTTACCACAAAAAATTTTTTGTAGTTTTTGGATTGCAGGTAAGTATTATTTTGCTGCCTATTTTCTTATTTAATTTTGAAATTTATCACTATAGCAACCTTTAGATATGGTAAAGGTAAATATATTTTAATTTTTTTCTAAATTTTAGTAAAAATGTATGTATATTATATTGAAATACTAGCCTAGTGAGATATACATTATTACGATCGATTATATTTTATGATTAAAAAACAAACAAAACATTATTCCGTTTCTGTGGAAGTTTTGAGATTTATTTTCAGAAAATTGAGTCAAGATATTTGTCCAAGTTTCTTTCCATGTCAGCTTTACAACATGAAAAGAGTTCTCCAGAGAACCAAAGAAATAGTAGTTAGACATGGATAATTCCGGGCTAGCATCAACTCATTCCTTTTTTTTTCGAGTCAGCAAGTTACGAGCTCTAGCGTTCTCGGGATGGAAAACACTGTCCTTTTTGAAAGATTCTGGCCGTTTTCTTGGTTCCTCTGCTTCAATAACAAAGGTAGGTTACAGTAAAGTCGAGTCAGTAGTTCAGAACAGGTTGGAACAGATCACAAAGAACGATTCCTTACCAATCCTACCTGCTCAGTCAGAATCACCTTCCTTGGCGCCAATCCTAGCTTCGCACCAACTGGTAGGCATTGACCAAGTTATTCTCATACATTGTTGTTGTATGTGATCCACCTGTTGCTACTTTAAAAACGGCTTTCTTAAAAATTATATTAATACATGTGTAATACAAGCAAATTTGTTGATAAAGTAAATAGTTGAAATTTGCTTTATGAACAATATTTTCTCCTTAAAAGTTTTTCGGTTTCTTTATTAAAAAATTCATTAAATTTATGCACAATTATTTATTCTGAATGAAGTGTATAGTTAGCATCAAAATTACGAGATTTATAACAAAAATAATGAATAAATTCTGCCGCTGGCGTTCATTACAACACATCATTAAGAACATTGCAAACTTTTTAACGAGCATATGTTAAATATTTAAATTTTCAGAAATATAAAAATAAAACATCATGAAATAGCCAGGGTATTCGTTTGAGTCTCGCAATCGATATATACAAGCTTGTCCTGAGCCATAGATGTTTAGAATGGGAAGGCAACCTCTAGATAGCTCCTCCTTCCATGACCCTTGGTGGTTTGAAGGGAGACTAACACTAGAAAAAAAATTATATAAAAAAATGTGAAAATGACCTTCGGAAATCTCCATGTTTAACAGTACTCAATCGCCTTTCTCTGAATTTTGACCTTTTAAGGACAGTGAATTATTATCATACGTTCTATTATCCGACTTCATTGGTTTCTGCAAACCATCTCCCGTTGGCGAGCGCTTTCGGACATTATCCATCCTCGTGGCCGAATACATGTGTTCACTGTCACTGTCTGTATTCAACTGCCAACACATGTATTCGGCCACGAGGATGGACAATGTCCGAAAGCGCTCGCCAACAGAAGATTGTTTGCAGAAACCAATGAAGTCGGATAATAGAAGGTATGATAGTTCTATATTCATTGGTAGTCATAATAACCCTTTAGATTATTTACAGTGAATTATATTTGTTGTAATAAAGCAAAACTAATCATTCTCCTAAGCTATTAAAGGTTTTGTTCAAGGTTATTTCTATTTAATCAAAGCCGGTCAAAAACATTTTTGATTGTTGTTATTTTTATGAATAAACAGGATTTAGCTTAACAAGTTTCAAATGATTAGACATATTTTACTATCATATCTTCTATTATCCGTCTTTATTGGTTTCTGCTTATCATCTTCTGTTGGCGAGCGCTTTCGGACATTGTCCATCCTCCACATGTATTCGACATGTGTTCACAGTCACTGTCTGTATTCAACACAGTGACAGTAAACGCACATATTCGGCCACGAGGATGGACAATGTCAGAAAGCGTTCGCCAACGGAGGGTGGTTTGCAGAAACCAATGAAGACGGATAATAGAAAGTATGATAGTTCTATATTCATCGGTAGTGATAATAACCTTTTTAGATTATTTACCAGACATATATTATGTATTTGTACATTCTTTGTGTATATTGTGTTTGCAGCGGAGGCGCGGTGCCCGGGCTGTTCAGATCGCGGTCGCTGCCTCACTACCTGGGCGGAGGCGGGGACTCCGGACTGGGTAGCTACAGCCAACCCAAGCCGGCGGCGGAGATCCGCCAGCTCATCACCCTCCGCCAGCACTACTACCCCGAGGGCGGTTGGGGGTGGCTCGTCGTGGGGGCGGCACTCATTGTCCAGCTCCTGTCGCACGGCTTGCAGCTAGGCTCGGGGCTGCTCTTCGGCCCGGTGCAGCTGCAGTTCCCGCCGGCCAGGCACCCTGCACTCACAGGTAAGCAGGCATTTCCCACTTGAGTACTAGCAATTATACCCACCCAAGTAATCTCTCGAACGTCTTGCAAAGCATGGGTGATGCATTAGAGAGATTCATTTGACTTGTTTAATAATTCTGAGTGAACTTTTATGGCGTGCAGAGGGGGGTGACAGTTTGATGCCTGTGTTGTTTTATCTCTTTAATCTAGTTTTTGTCTTTCATTTATTCACAAATGTGTTCTCAATTGTCTGTCTACTGCTAAGTGTGAGACTGTCTTAATTTTCCGATCTGTGTTGACTATTTCTACTTTTTACCTAAATATATGTTTTTTGTGACAGCCTGTAGATTTTTAGAGGACATGTTTGTATATAGTTGGAATTTATTCCATTGAAACAAAAAATAAACTGTTGGAAAAATTTTTTATTATTAATAAATCTTTATTTATTACATTCTGTGATTAACATCTTGTAATTTGATGACAAAGAAATTACAATAGATAGATAAATAAATCAATTATAATAAAACAAATAAAATATAATAAAATAAATAAGTGAACGCCACTGTGCAGGGAGAAGGGGCTCATGCACCCTACTCCCAATAAATTTAGGCATTAAGGCCCAGGAGGTCGCGAAGCCATCTCTAGTCGTTGGGGAGGATTGGATAGGGATTGGGCATGTGGATTAGGATGAAATTGGAGTTTACATAGGATGAGCTTGATGATATCTTGGACGAAAGGAATATAAATAAGTCGAAATGAAGGACAAAGTTGGACAAATCATATGGAGCATTAACAATTATTTTGGGCATTTAAGACTGAAAGGATTGTATTTGTTGGATATTGGAAGGCTTATTCTGCACCGTAGGTCCAGATTGGTCGCATTATGGTCTTGTGGATGGTCAGTTTCTTTTCTATTGTGAGGTGTGAGTGCCTATTTTTAAGGCTGTATAATACTTGTGATACATTGATATAATTATGATTCACGTCTTAAAAAATTAATTGTTTCCAGCGAGCTAAAGACAAGAAGATGTAGATGAGGAGTGTGACTTGAGAAGACCAAGGCCTCCTATCGTGGCTCGGACATTAATCTGTCGACTTTGCATAAAAGAGTAAGCTAGTAGTTAACATCGTGGATTGACCTGTGTCCATGAGAAGCGACCCACTAAAGTGCATAATGCGAACGTGCCAAGAGAAATAAAGGGGCACGTATTAAATATATTCACTTGATTTAACCAGTATGCTATAAATGGGTCTGTCTGAAATTGTGTCCTGCTGGAATGGTGTCCTGCGAGAGAACAAGATTGAGAACTCCCTTCTCATGTTCTGGACAGAACCTCCAAGGAATCCCTCGATTACAAGGTAGAATAACTCGCAACGTGAGAAATAACACTACCAGTTTTATCAAGTTATTTCCACAATAAATGGTTTAGATTTAAATATTTTGCACCAACCTAGTTGAAGGAATTACATCTGAATGTGTAAAACTTCAATGTAATTATTGGTCAAACGGTCATACTTATTTATACTTTTTATAATAAATGAGCAGCGTTTGTATCATATGTATATCACAAATCGCGTGCGTTGCTCCTTCATCAGATAGGGTGGAAGGAATCCTTGTTCCTTAATGGATTACGCATAAATAAATAAAACCTGATATACATTAATTTAAATTGCACATATATAAGGGGCTTTGATCTCATTATGGGTGCTATCAGGGAAAATATCAGCTAATAACATTCATAAGAAGGCAGGACCTTCATTTTATCTCGCTAAGGAATAAGATCCTGATCTGTGAGGTGATATAGGGGTGTGTCAGACCAGATAGGGGCTGCTACTGCAGGTACTTCCATCCCCGTTAGCAGGCTCCATACTTTGCTAGGATGCGGGTCTTGAGGAGATAGAGTTTAGTATTTTATAAGGGCAAATCAGCATGCTAACAACATTTATAGTCATAGACCTCTTTTACACAAATTATGGTTCAACATATTATCCTATATTCCTTGTTTTTATTGGCATTTATTGATTGCAATTTATGATTAATAATATCTGATAAAGTTGTAGGATATATAAATTGAGAATAATATGGATCCCTGTTAAATTTCCAATTAAAATTTATAATATAAAATTTATATGGGCAAGTATTGTTACGTAAATATTGTTTGTTGATTGGAATTTCGGACATGAATAACGCAAGAAATCTTTGATTAAAAAGATATATCCAGATGCATAAAATAAATACATCTTAGCTCAACCACGCTTGAATGAAAGATATCAACTGAATTCAGGAGTCCATTCTTACAAACTGGTTAATCACGGCCAAATAGGTTGATTTAGGAATTAATTAAAATAGTCGTTGTGACGTCACAAACTCTTCAAAATAAATATATATTTAATAAACAAAAATATAAAAAGTGAATTTGATAAAGAAATCTATCATACCAGAGTTGTGTAATCTCATGCAATTTCCCATGTTTCATTTATAAATAAATAAATAAGGACAAATAGCTAATTCATTTTTAAAGACAGAAAGATAAAATGTAAAATTACCAAGTTTTAATCCTGACTTACAGGAAAAAGAAAGTGGACGAAGCGATTAGCCAGCGTAGTTACATTTTTAAATATTTTCCTAAGGTTGCCTTTTTCCCTAAAACCTTAAAGAACATAAACGTTACATGACATGGTTGGAGGTTCGTATTAAGCTGGAAAAATTAGTTAGAGTTTCGGCCAGTATCAGAAAAATAAAATACTCCAAAATTGTCGTATAATTATTTTATTATGGCCAACGCTTCGACTTAACTTGTAGTTCATCTTCAAGGCGGTTGCGATGTCTGGAGAGATCTCCGAGGGAGGTTTATAGTCACATCTCAGAGTGCAGAGCTAAACTGATATGTGAGTTAGATAAATGCTGGATCTTTTAAACTTTGAACACCATGACATTTTTTGTAGAGCCGAACTTTAGCACTTCCCGTGATGACTTTATTTGAATATTTAAAATGAACCCACGAATGATTGGAAATGTCATACCTGAAGAAGCCAATGGGGAGGGGGGGATGTGGGTAATCATTGAGTGATCGCCTGCCTCTTGGCAAGACAATAGCGTCACTGTTTACTGAACACCTGATGAAGGCACCAAGCTTTTTGCCTGAAAAATGGCAAAATTCTTTGTCACAACAAACTGCCCGCTATCGCGATTGTGGGTGTCATCCTTTGAGTAACGGAGTCTCTCATACGAGCCGCTAGTCATGTCTAGTTTTAGTTCATTGCTAACCACTGGTTGGAAAATTTCAAAAGACAAAATCTCTATAGTACATTCTAAAATAATACAATTGCATACTTATATTACGCGAATATAAGTACAACAACATTCATATGTGGGACCTGCTGATAAATTTGAGCTTTTTTGGATTAGCTCATCGGATTTCACTGTCTCAGAAATGTCCACCATCTGCCGTTGAAGAAGGAAAAAAAAACCACACAGAAGATGTATATCTCTAGGAGTAGAGACGACAGCTGGTAAGTCCTCGCAAGTTCTTCCAGGAGTACTACATGTCATACATCAACGCGGACAAGGACTCGAACACGGGACGCATTCTGATGTGATCTGCGAAGGTTGACGTAAAGCATCAGCTGACAGCCCGCTTGTCGGCTTCTCAAAGAATAAAGGCTACTTGTCCTTTTTTGTCCTTTTTTTTAAAACATTTTTTTTTTTCCGTTTCTCCTAGAAATACTTACGGATTTATCTTGATTCAGTTTCCATTCGATGTTCTTGCAAAAGCCATTTTGTGAGTTATCATTATTTAAAAAAAAAAAAAACATCCAGATTAAATATGACCTAAAAGGCAGGAAATTTTTCATTAAGATTGATACTGTTTTGTAAGATTCTGATAAAATTACTCTCACATTAACAAAGATAAACCAGAGCAAATGAAATAAAGTGTGTCCAAATATTACTACTGGTTCATAATTAAATATATTTTTAAAACCGCATGTTTCTCCACCACATACTCACATATACAGGTGTCATATAAATAAACTTGCCACACTTACTCTTAAATCTTACTCTTTAACATCAAAATTCTGCATAAAATGCATTTAATAGAATAAATAAATAATTTTAAATGCCTATAGAACATATATTACTTATATTTCATNTAATTAAATATATTTTTAAATCACTAATAAATATATAAATATAACATATATGGATGAAGGATAATTTTTTTAAAAATTAATAAATCTTTATTTATTACAGTCTGTTATAATATACTTCCTAGAGTGAATAGAGCCATTATTTCTTTATTTAATGTACAACCTGTTGCAAGGAAAGGATTTAAGCCCTCTCTTAGAGGGTGTGGAGGGGAGTTAAGTTACGATGTAGGGGTAGTTTTTTCCCCACAGGAAACCGATGGGTGGAATATATTGGCTTCAGTAGTACGTTGAGTTCCCATTAAAATCCTGTTTATCTGTTTTATTGTTGAACCCACACCGGATTATCCGTTTCCTCTATCTCTGTTTTTAAAGGACATTAGAATTTATGAACTGGGTGAGGAGGGGGGGGGAGGGAATTCAAGGACAGAATAATTGTTAGATCAATTGAATTGATTTCTTTTACTTAGCATTATTACAAGTAGCGAACAAATTAATTGAATACTTTGTAATTATCCTTATTCTGATGGCCGTTTTACGAATTGCAACTCACGGGGTCTGTCAAGACTGTATTTTTACGAGATTTCTCTTAATGAGCTCAGATAAAGCTGCTGAAACTCTAGCCAAATATCTTGTTACAAGAGTGGGCTGGGCTGGGCTGGTAGGACTGTGTCTAGACTGACTGTTACTGACTGAGAACACGCAGAGCGAGAATTACACGTCTAGTCTCTCTCTGTTTACTTTCAGTGTCCCCATACCGCTCTTTAAAGTAATGAATTATTGTTTTTGTACACTGAGGTACATCATTTCACCTCAAATTGAATTATTACTGACCAAATTAATATTTTCACATATACAATTAACAAGTAACGAAGACAGTGAATCTAGAGACTATAGCGGGAACATGAAGGTTATATTCCTTTAAACTGAAAAAAAAGCAGAACTTCTGCAGAGGCTACGACCAGCCTGACACTCTGCAGCTCGCGGTCTTACACGGAGACTGACACAGATGGAGACTAAGATATCACTGGCAAACTGCTTTTATAACTTCGTGAAGGTACGAGAAGGGCTAGAAGAATCTTATCAGGTTTTCTCAGTATTTTTGCTTCCCTTCCCAGACAAAGGCCATACAAATCTGCCATACTTCAATTTGCACCTTCCCTTACAAGTCTAGTCTTCATGCAACGCTGTCGTCTTATCATTCTTACGTCTTTTAATGTTAATTAGCTAAAAAATAAAAATATATAGAAGTATTTAATAAGACCTTGTCATATTTGTAACTAATTATTCTTCTTCCTTTGGCAAACTTTGACTTTGTTAAACTGATTACATATTTATATGACTATTGTTTACATCTGTCGACTTTCTGCAGTTCGTAACCATTTTTCAATTATTAATTTTGTATTTGATATATTCTGTCAGTGTGGAAATGAATCCTATAATATACATTTATGTACCTGTGGTTATATTTATATGCCCTATACACGTATATATCCGAGGAAGGGGATTTTATTAGTCCTGGTTTACATAAGAAATTGTCCTAAATTCAGAGATTGTTACTTACATTTACCCTTAGGTAGTTTTAAAATTAGATAAAGGGTAAATGTCTGTGATAATTCCTTGCGAAGGGGCTGAGGAGGCTCTGGTCGGGCAGAGAGTGCCCAACGGGGTGGCTCAAGGTTTGGGCAGTCTCTGGGGGGATTGAGAGCAGTAAATCCAGCTCAGAGTTAGGGGGAGGGGGTGAGAGTGTTAGAGTGTCCCTTAGCCAGCTTCCTTCCTCGATAAGCTTAAGATCGATAAGTTGGCTATCGATAAGGGAAATCGAACTGGAGAAAGATCGACTTTGGATAGCATACCAAGCCTCTTATCTTACCTATCTCCCTGGGCCTAATCAACAGATAGTCTCCTCCAGCTTATCTTTAGCAGAAATCATTTATTTATTACACTTGGCAAAAATAAGTGTTATACTGCTCCCCATATACCAGTAGTTATCTCGAAACAACAAATTTCCTCATTACGTCACAATGAAAGACGGCCGGGATTGGCTTATCCTAGGAAAGGGGAACGATTACGATTCGATACAGAACGTAAATTTACTTAATGTCTGTTATTTCTTTTCCAAGTTTCTCCATTAGTAGATCCCAAAGCATCTATAATTTTTAACATCCCAATAATAAATAATGTAGAGAACAATTACAGTTTCTGCAACCACTCAAGATTTCAAAATTTAGCAACTCATTATCGCTAAGTAATAGAAGCTCATTCCAAGCGAGACTTGAACACAATGCACATGGTTAGTAAGGCCAAAGGAGATTCTCTAGGGTAAGTAAGTGTCCCTACACTTTCTCTTACAATCATCCATAAGTCAATCCTTCGCCATTAAAATAATAAACTAGCAAAGATTAAAATATTAAATTTGATACGTATAGCAGCTTCAATTCAACTAAAATCTCTTATCTTTCCTACATAGTTTACTTCTTATTTGATATCAGAGGATAATGAATCAATCATGGCGTGGAAACATGTGAAGTGCCTCTTACTATTCTTCTCTTTCACGAAACTGAATGAAAGTGTAAGTCTCACGACACTAGAGTTCATTTAGCCAAGGTCTAATTTAGCAGCACAACCGTCTGATTCCCGAACCGTGAGTGAATCACAAACTGTCTACCGGCTTTTTAATTTTGTACAATATAACCTCCTTAGTTGGTTATCATGTACCAAAGAGGTCAGTTCCTGTCAGTAGACAGTGTGATCTTTTTTCTTAAAAGGTAAGAAATTTGCACTAAACAAGTGACGATACATCTTACTCTTCCAATTCAAAATAAACTATTATTTATATTATCATTTAGAGAATATTCTTATATTATTTAGAGATTCTTCTTATATTTATTTATTTGTAAATAATATTTT
>KZ806869.1:456975-469535 GCA_000696205.2 Oncopeltus fasciatus
TATATATATATATGTAAGTATGTAAATATATATAAGGATGTATGTATGTAAATTTGCGCACTAACTTTTGAAGTTTTTAAAATAAAAAAAATATAGAAGAGAAAAAATGTCAAAAACTGTTTTATTAACTTTATTACCGAAAGTGTTTAAAATAAAATATAAATTACGTCGTGTGTCTTCTTTTTTTTTTTTTTACAGATTTAAAAAGAAAAAGAAATTAAGCTTACATATGTTCAGATGGAGGGTTTTAACTGAAGAGATTTTTAGAAAGAGTATTTTAGTTCAGTCAAGGTAGATACAAAAAGTACATTTAAAAAAAATTTATATTTTTAATTACCTTCCAACGTTACACATTACAAATGGAGAGTTTTTTTTACCGTATATATTATTATCAGATTTTTTTGTTGTTGTTTTGTCACAGTAGATCTAAAAAATACAATTTAAAAAAATGTATTCTATTTTTTGAGGTTACAGATTACATTGTAAGCCATCTTCAGGGCTATCATGATAACGAGAGGTCACGTCGTGTCACATAGGGGATTTATGACATGAGCATTTGATGAAATATCCAACCTGGATGAAATATATAGATATATGTATATATGTAATGATTTTGTATGTATATATATTGATTTTAGTAAACCATAATCTTAGCTTAAGTACGCTCTCTATTATTTTAAATTTAAAATATTGATATCAAATTTAGCATTTAACCTTGTTTTCACAAAGTTTTGGACAACGAATTTCATAAAGAACCAGTTGAACATGTCTTCAGTTTTGATAAAATTATTTATGAGCACTTAAAGAAGGGAGGGAGGTATTTTTAAATTGCAGGAATCAAATTAATAGTTTTGGTTTTTTCTTAAAAAATGCTTTATTTTCAAGAAAAAACAATCTTTAAGTAAGAACTTAACGAATATAAATACGACAGCTGAGGTTTCCCTCTAGTCCTTAGAGCAAGTATTTTTTATAACATTTTTTTACATTTACGTCATTCAATATTTTTTTTACGAAAAACCACTAACAAAAGAGGTATTTAGAAGGCATTTTGAAGTAAGTTTGTCCGTTGTCTATTATCCCCAGCCACCCTAATCGAACTTGACTAGATTTATCTATTTTCCTTCTGTCTTGAAGGATGAAATTGCTCTTTTTCTATTATTTCCAAAGATTTATCAAAAATAGATCTTGCATATGAAATTGTCTTAGTTTCGGCGACGCTCTTGATGCTCCCATTTTGATCTTCATTTGGATTGTTCCAAACATAGAGTTGTGACGTAAGAAAACCAGCTTCTACATTGACGTTCATTCTTAGTAGAGGTGTCCTCTTAGCGTATTATTTTCCTACGCATTTCTACTTTCTTTAGAATTTTGTATTCGTAAGAATTTCTGATTTTCCCTTATTAAAAACAGCTTTTACCTGTTCTGAGTTGAGAACCTATCCTCACACGAGTTGAATTGCCTTTATTTTACTCGAACAAATGAAATACCACTATTCTTAGAAGCGTCACTGTTCGTAGTAGAGCAATTCCTAGAGAGTTATTTCTTAGTAGGGCATGAAGAAATGAAATGGGTTCCACGTGGGTGAAGTAGGATCGGGTGCTTGTTTGTACTCTTCTCTCGTATTTGTATGAGGGTATGACATTAGGTAACGAGGGGGTAGAAAATGAGCTGGATATGTGTGTATTCGAGGGGTGAGACAGCGAAGGAGAAGATGGGGGATGAGTGGGGGACGGACGTTAGAAGGGTAGGTCCTAAGGGTGGGAAGTGGAGGTCAGACACTCCTGGACAGATATGGAGGGGTGGTTTGGAGGACTTCCGCCCCTATACGACAGTGTTTGCACCCCCCTGGCAAGCTACATTAGCGAAATGGCACTTCCACCCTCTGTTTGCCTAAATAAAATATGTACTTTTCTCTTCCTACACTCCAGGCGTGCCCTGTTTGCATTGAGAAAGTGTTCTCAAACAATACTTAACTACGGTAGCAATCACATCTTGATTTCTCATAGGTACAATGTTGACGATCTCTTTAGGTCATGAAAACAGATACCATCTTTTTATAAATATTAATTTAGTTGTGGTTTATTCTCCCACGTAAATTTCTAATAATTAATGAGAGGGTATAGAATAAAAAAAAATCTATCAAAATCTACCTCGTCCCGGTGGTGTGAGGGAAGCATACCAGCCCAAAAAGCAGGAGATCCAGGTTCGAGTCCTGACTGGGACAGATAGATACCATCTTTTTATGCATACAAATACTCAAAAAAATATTCAATATTATTTCTCAGCATATCAAAGATGGGAATAAATAAATAACTGATGAATAAATGATTATGAAAAGTTCCCTGGTGGTGGTACCACTAGTATATGATCTACAAAAAAGTGGCTGCTTTTAGTCCTCTTTTCCCCTGCTGTAGAGAAATTCTTCAAACACCTGGGAGTTTAGGTGACCTCTAGTGAGGAGATTCTTACTCGGCAAGTCATGTTGTCAGCACTTCTGGCTATTGATCATCAAACACGGGTTTAAGTACCCTCGGGGCTGAAGCTTTTTATTGAAATAGTAATTGTAAAATACATGTATGAATAGTCTAAATTATTATTAACTTGTTGACTGTTAACTACGAGATAATTCAGAGACTGCTAGTAGAGAATTGTTGTAGTTCGATGAAAGTTTATTTAAAAAAAAGTAGACATTCTTAAAAAATTCCTTGTTCCACCCCTAATTAACATGGTTCTTGCATTGGGCTAAACTAAAAACCTTAATTCCCGTAGAATCAACAATCATAAAAACGATATAAAGAAAAAACTAAAAAAACTGCCCAAACAAAACACGTTTTTCATGTAAAACACACATTTGACTTCGACAGCTTAACCATTCTTTTCACTGAACCCTATGAACACAAACTATCTGAAACTGTTCACATTAACTTACAACACTAACCAGTTAACGACAGAACGGACATAGAACACATTTCTTCAACTTCTTCAAACATTTTCAACATTCTAAAAACCATCAGCCCTCCGTCTCAATAAACCTGTCAAAACATTTTTTTTCTTCCAAAGTTACTTATTCCGTAAGTTCCTTTTTATCCCTTTGTATTGCCCTTTTTGAAGCTGGCCGTTCTCCCTTTGTACTTACCACTTCTTATCTTCCACCCTACCACCACCCACGGTGTCCATCTAAAAAAAAAATTCTTAAAAGTTTTAAACCCTACGTTTTAACCATGAGAATGAGATCTTGGTGATCTCCGTCCCCTCTCGCCTTCATGATAGGTAGGTGTCGTTGATTATGCTTTTTTGGTAGTTTATTTTTTGTATTTTGATTTTTTTCTAGATAGTATACTACATTCAAACTTTTGATTTCACATTACATTTTGTTAGTGCAATTCTATACAATAATATTGTAAATCATTTAGTTTTTTTGTTTTAATTTTTATTTTTATTCTTATATAGTTTTTTGTTCTCATGACATTGAATTTTAACAGCTCTCAAGATAGCTTACAATTTAAGCCGAAACGTTGGCAAATAATTTTAAAAATTTCCTTTTTTTTTAATTTGTATTTTTTTTGGATCTACTTTGACCGAATCCCAACAAAAAACATCTACATATTCTTAAAAAAGTGTATTTTTTGTATCTGCCGACGTTCATTCGTAGGCTGTATTCTTTTCTAATGCTCCAACTACAAGTTATTTTTTATTGAGTTAATTTGCCATTTATGTACAGCTACGACTAAACTCAAAATGTGGCATAATATCGATAGAAGCCTCTGGGAAAGAACAAAAAAAAAAAAAAAATAATGCTAACTTGTACATTAGGTTCTTGATAATTTAATTATAACAATAATAATATTAGGGCACCAGGTTAGCACATGGGATTAGGTTCGGCTCTCTAAATTCTGGCGCTGAGGGTTCAACAGGCTTTTATCTATAAATAAAAGCTTGTCCTAAACCATGGATGTTTAAAATGAGATGGTAAACTGTTGATAGTCCCTCGCGTCATGACCCAAGTTGATTGAAAGGATGACTTAAACTAAGAAAAAAACAATATAAAACAGAACAAGATACTACTGACAAAAAAGGTTCAGTCTTAGAGATGCGACTGGTCGAAGAGAATCTGCGTTCGAATTAACTCGTGTTTTCTAGCGGAAAGAGATATATGATACAGAAACCAGATAGGAGTTTATTTGTAAGACTTATTTTTTTTTTTTTTTTTTGAAAAAACAAAATACATTTTATTTTGCTCCTTGATGATAACTAACTATTTGTATAAAAGTTTTTTTTTTTAAATGTTATTAAATCAAATTGCCATTTTAGGCCGTATTTATGCGAATGGTCCAGTAACAGTCCACGTGTTAGGCGTCTGATCGTTGGAACAGCTGTTTCCACCGATACTTTCCGCGTACGAGACGGGTGTGGGGTTGAGCACGTCACTTTCTAATTGCTCCTAGAACAAGGCAGACCTACTTGTACATCGGCTGCGAACCCGGGGTTCTCCGCGTTCCGTGGATTCCACCGCCTCATAACTGAGAGGAATGCCACTTCCGACCGCTAAGGAAACTGTGGCATACTGGCACTTCACGCGTCTCCTCTCGTGTAACTACTCCCAGTAGAGCTCTCATACTCGACTATACTTCGGGAAATGCTATATATATAGTTGCCAGGCAAGAGTCAGTATGAGGGCTTGTTACAGGGTGTAAAATCAATAAATACATTTTATTTACAGGTGTTAATATTTCGGCTGACATTTAAGCTATTATCAGGTCTGAAATGAAATATCAAGTAGAATGAATATAACCAAGACAATAATGTATAAAAATGAAGCTATAAATATAGATAACTTAATTCTTACATCTATAGCTATATGTATTCTTATAAGACAAATTTATAATACATTAGTAGTATCTTTTTTCTTTATAAATATTTAATTTGGTTGTGGTATTTTATCCCACGTAAATTTCAAACAATTATTGAGGGGGAATAGAAAATAAAAAACTATCTGTCCCAGCCAGGAATCGAACCTGGATCTCATGCTATCCGGGCCGGTGTACTTGCCAGTTATACTACCAGGACGCGTTAGTTGTCTCATTCAATTCTGGGACAGATAGTTTTTTATATTCTATTCCCTCTCATTAATTGTTTGAAATTTACGTGGGATAAAATACCACAACCAAATTAAATATTTATAAAGAAAAAATTAAATATAGTAAATGACGAGAGTCGACAAAATGTATGACAATGTCAGCTCCCTCGAGTACAAGACGAAGTTCTCGCCTTTCTCGTGGGTTAGGGCTCTTGCTAGTGTAGAGGGAATTGAATAAGACAACTAACAAGTCCTGGTAGTATAACTGGAAAGTACACCGGCCCGGATAGCAGGAGATCCAGATTCGATTCCTGGCTGGGACAGATAGTTTTTTATATTCTATTCCCTCTCATTAATTGTTTGAAATTAGTAGTATTTTTTTCATAAAGAACGAAGTTTTATTTTTCTACATTAGGGTTTTCATGTCATAGCTGTTACTGGCTTGTTCTTCCTGCCAAAACTGACACTATTACATAAAATAATAAATGTAGGCTTTCACAATCTCCAGGAATAAATATTTCTTCCGAGCTTGACCATTTCTAGCTAAAGCTACGCCTTCTAAAGCTTTCGGTATCTTCAGGGCTGATTGTAGAATTAGAATGACTCCAAGTCCAAGGGGCTTTTATACCTGTCTAGGACCAGATCTCGATCTGAGATGTATCTCCCCATTGTCTCCCGTTTCCGACATAGACCCACGGGGAATTCGGCAGGACATTTCGTAGACACCACCCACCAGATAAAGTTCGATAACACCACTAACCTGGCAAAAGAGAACCATTACTACCGCAGAGCAATCAGGAAAGGCATAGAAATGATCCTGCACCATCGGTCAGGAAAATTAACACAGCTACCGGTGATAACAGGAGCCGACAGACTTCTCCAGAAAGGAAGATACAGAAGAAGCCAACCAATGGGATAGCAGGTATAAAAGTCCCCTAGACCTGGAGTCGTTCTCAAGCGCCCCTCACACTTTAATTATGTAAACTTAAAATAAGTGTAAAAATAAGACATATAGTAAAAACCCCTAAAATATAATATGGCACAGCAAGCGTACCGTGATATGAGTTAATACATGGGAGTCTCGAACGTAGGTCAGCTGGATAAAGCATAGACGATAAGGGGGGGGGGGGGGGGCACGTAGACTCGTCACTGTGTCATTTCACAGTTTCTGAGTTATCAATAACCTCTGAAATGAACAAATGTTCTTCGCCAACAGGAAAAACTGAAGGTGTCACTGATAATCCAACAACTGACTAAACCAATCTTCTGGTAGATAAGATAAGAAAGAATCATTTGAAAAAGGAAAAATACCCATCGCTGTCATTTGTTCAAAGTAATTTAAACAATAATTTTATTATAATAAATACATTTTAATTATTACACTTATTTTTAATTCTTGTAGAAGATAATGAAAATTTATAAAAAAGGATGATTAAAGATAAATTAATACACTTTTTAGGATCTAGTTCATTCAAGACATTTACCTTCAACTCTAGAAATTTAACTGAGAACAGAAAAGCAGCGTATAAATAAATATTGTATGCCCACAATATTTCTTTACGGAAAAAGCTAATTAAAGAAATAATTAATTAACATAGTTAAGATGCCTGAGTTCTTCCTTCACTCTTCATTATCGGCCGGTCTTGAGCTAATTTCAGTAATCATTAATTTTAAACTAATTTTTATATATTTCTGAAATATATAAGAACAAAGTTTCATAAAATTTATAATAACAAAGTAAAATATTTTACGTTCAATGAAATAATATAATATTTAACCAGTTTACGGTATATAAGATGTAGTAATTTATATTTATGCGAATCTGTATTGAAATTTGGAAAACCTACTTATTTTGTTTATAAAGTCAACCTCTCGAAGCGTACATTTGTGCAATAATTTTGTGCGTTTCCTCATAAGTAAACACTGTTCTCATCGATTATCACTTTATCCCGTGTGTCTTGGTATCTCATTCATCAATTTGTCGCTTATTTCTGGTGTCACAGGATTGTTTTTTTCATATTGCCAAAACAATAAGCCCGTCATGATGGAGATGCGTTAACTAAGCAGATTTCCCCATGCATTGTTAAGATGGACGTAAATATGTTTAGGTACAATATTCTAATGAGCCAGAGTGAGGAATGAGTGTTAAAGGAGAGGTCACTAAACTTGGTTCTTGAGTTGCCGAGAAAGAAGAGTGGGGTGGGATTCAGACATCATAGATATAATCTTAAATAAGTTCCTTGTCAAGTAATTATCGAGAAAAAAAAATTAGTTGAACATTAACTCAAGAAAGTTAAATTTTTATAATAGATTAGTTTACATGGGGTTCGGTCAAGGTAGGTCCAAAAAAAATACAAATTTAAAAAAAATGTATTTTTTAAAGATTATCTGCCAACCTGTCATAGAAATGTAAACTTAGGGACAGGACGTCCTCTCTCGACTTCATGATGGGCAGCCCTGAAGACGACTGAAAATGTAAGCCAAAACGTTGGCAGATAATCTTTAAAAAATATTTTTTTTTTAATTTGTAATTTTTTTGGATCTACCTTGACCGAACCCGAACTAAAACCATCTAATAATAATATTTACGGTCAAAATCTCCCCATGTGAACATATTAATTTTTCAACTATCATACCTTTTGTAACCCGTCCTCATTGGTTTCTGCAAACCATCTTCTGTTGGCGAGCGCTTTCGGACACGGTCCATCCTCGTGGCCGAATACATGTGTTCACTGCCACTGTCTGTATTCAACTGCATTAATTTTTTTCTTCCCTTTAATGTCCTTCAAATTTTTACGTAACTCAAATAAAAACTGAGATGCCAATATCGTTTCTCCATGTACTACCCTTTTATACACTATAACTTCTTTCAAAAAAATATATACACGCATACAATTTTGAAGAGAATATATTTTTCTTTTCTCAAATGTTGCATTGAAAGTCCTGTTATGATACAAATATGAATAACCTTTTTTCCTACGGTAAAACCTCCACAATGAAATGCCGTTTGGTTTTGTTTAATTACTTCTTCTTCTTCAATCCTTCCTCAGGAGAATTTACCGACAGAGCCTTCAGTAAGCAGAAAAAGAAATCATCCTCAATGATTACCTTTAAAATCTTTCGGAGGAATAAGTATTTTACCAAAATCGGACGGCATCGATGGTAAGATGAAAAGGGTTGTACAAGGAGAATGGAGAATATTAATTACATGTTTGTATATAAGAGATATTTAAGCTGGGGGAATCAAGTTTGCGCTTGGATTCGCCGACATGTAGGCCTGGCTTTCGGCAATCTCCGAGAAGATTTAGTGTGACAGGGGTTGAGGTTTAATTTCGTCTTGTGGCCTGGAAGTGGCGAGATGAGAAATGGCTGAGTCCAACCTTCAAATATCACTCGACACCAGTTTTTCCACGCGCTTTTTTCTGGACTCCTCATATGCCCCTACGCCTAATCCTTCTCTCTGCTGAGGGGAAGAGGAAAATCCAAAGAGATTGGATTAACCTCTGTTCCTGCACTTTGCAAGACATCTGACAATGGCGATGAATTAATTAATTATCAATAGGCGTAAAATACAATGTTTATATATACAGCCTGCTCCTGAGTACATCCTTCGTAGTTCATAATTCTTTGTTATAAAGATGTATATTATATAATAATACATTATTGTTTATGAGTTTAATACATTTTATTACTTATTCAAAATATTACATTATATTTTGTACCTCTTGATTGAAAGCGTGAGATCCAAAATGAATGACAACAAATTTAAAACTCATATATGCTGTTCGAATAGTTTTGTGTCAGCCTCCTCTTCAGGAGCCTAAAATACATTACACAATTTATGAAGATGAACCTTCTACTTCGAATGAACTTATTAGACGGGCAATAAATAAGTGTTTTTAAAATTTTTGTCATTTATATTTTATCTTTTACCCTTCATCAAGAAAAGTATTACTTATAGGGTTAATTAACAGTAATTAATAAAGTTTAAATTCAATTTTTTTTGTTTATAAAACCGAGTAAAATTGATCAAAAAGTAGCAGATTCCCCCAAATAGGTTTTTTCCTTCATACTTCTGAAATTTGTCTACCCTTCATAGAAGAAGCTAAAAAACAACAAAAAAAAAAAAAAAACCGCGACCGAGCTGTGTAAATTTTACAGCTTTCCTTTTGGCAGTCCTTGAAGCAGTGATTAGGTTTTTTGCATGTGTGTGTGTGTGTGTGTGTGTGTGTGTGTGTTAGCTCCTCTTTGGACCAGTTAAGAGTCATGGGGAGAGGGAGGTTATCTGCCAGTGGTTGTTCCATTCTAAACATCTGTGGTTTAGGGCAAGCTTTTATTTATATATGAAAGCCCACCCTAGGTAAGATTTGAACCCGTTACGTCAGGATAGCGATCCCTTGAGTTTCCTGACGCCCCAATTATATCCTTTAATATCTACCACAAGATGGGCTTTAAGTGTAATTAATACATATTACACTTATTTTATTGTATAATTTTTTTTGTAAAGCTGATAGTAACAATGATATTGACATTTTAAATATAGGAATTTTATATATTCTGCGTTATATAACTGATGTTATTCAAATTGAATCGCATACAGCAATCACATATAAACAGAACAGAAATAATATTTCTAGAAAGGATGATAGACAAACAAAATAAATTTTTCTACTAATAAAATTATAACTATATTTAAAGAAACAATATAATATATTTACTGAAATATTCCCATTGTATTTCATATTTACAATAATACATATATTCTAACTGTACGATTAATATTTTCATTATACTTTTACAAGCATAGAATGCGTGACAATGGGTTTTTAGTTTAAAATTTAAATGTATCATATAAGTGAGTGCTTTTATATTCCAATATCGAAAAGTATTTTACGTCTCTATTCATCTTTAGATATAGTTTTCTTTATCTTGTGTTTTTTTTTTGTTTGTTGACAACAAACGAAATTAATGAATTCTTCCTAATTATTATTTACGACCTTCGATTGATTGACTGAATCGTTCACACCTCTGGATTATAAATGCTACGTACAACTCCATTAATAGCCATTTTGAATTGCTGTTAGGGAGGAATATGGAAAAGCCGGAGGCGAGGTCAAAGGAAAGGCCTACAAAGACATCCATTTTCTCCCTCCCATGCCGCCACCTTCCAGCCTCTGCATCAGAGTCCTCTCAACCTAGATTAGGACGTCATACTCCAGCCTGCCACATTGAATTAGTGAGGCGTACCTACCCCAAGAAAGGGGTGTAGGGACCCTTCCCGTCATCAGCCACCCTGCCCGCTACCCCTCCTATCGCCTCCTACCTCTCTCACCTAATGCGTGCCACATATCTCTACCAACATAAATTAAAGCGTCCAATACGCATTCTACCGTATTCAACATATTCACCTCAACCGAATGGTAGAACGTCAAATACACTCCGACTGTCGCTAGCAAAGAGGGCCTAACCGCCTTTTGCCTACCACAAATTAGGTTAAAAAGAATAGTCCTGCAACAGACCAGTTAGGGATTACACAAGTGAAGGTATGTGGTCAGCACTGTCTCCAGTAATTACGGTCGCCTGAATTTTATACATACAATCATGAATGGTACTCTATTAGGGCTGAGTATTCCCAGGAGCAAACCAAGGATGCGCTGGGTCATTACAAACAGAAAGAAAAATCTAACCGTGCACTGTAAGCTTGAACCCTAGGCTTTCAGCTCAGTGGTCCAGTGACTTCAATACCAAAGCCTTGTTTTCTTTTCATTACATAATGTAGCACTATTACATCGGATAATTTATCTTATTTAGCTGATTGAATAAATTTCCTTGTCACCAATTGATGTGAATTAGGATCTTATTCGAGCTTATACCATTCTGTGATACATAAACTTATCTGTTCGATATGATATGTTCGTTCATCAACATATCAGTAGTACCTAACTGCCTGATAACTAACTGCCGCACCAATGTGCGTATAAATTTATTTAGTATCACTATTGTGAATCATACAAATAATATGGCTTTATGTAGTCATGTATGTATCTACGCGTTCTTACGGTTTTTTATTTTCAAAAATTCTGAAACCTAATTCGGTATTACATTTTTTCATAAAAAACCCTAGATGGAATTCATTTATAATTGAAATCGTGAGAGAATAAGTGGGTTAAGTGTAATATCAAAATTTATAATTATAATATCTTCTGTTTTATTGCGGTAAAAAATATTTTATTGGAATTTTTAACATTTATGAACTTTGCAGTTTAAAAAATTATCGCTTTTCTTATAAGTGTTTAATAAGTTTTATATATGAAATTCTTTCGGGAATTCAGATATTTCAGCAGAGTATATGTACTTTGGTTTGTAGATTTAAGCATAACTTAGTTTAATTAGCGTATTTAGTAAACTTCAATAATAGATTTCCCGGAAGGGTACAGACATTTGTAGAGATTACACTGGGGAACACATTTTTTTTTTTTTAGTTAAAATTGACACTGTTTTTTCACTAATTCTTGGCGTTTGAATCTGATAATAACCTCAGATTTTGTCTATCACGTCAACTTTTTAAACTACAGGATATCCTCAGAGGTCATTAAAATCATGCACTTAAAAGAACATAAAGTAAAAACGTACCAAATATACAAACATTTAATGTAAGTTAAATCTAGTTCATACATGTAAAATTGTTTAATTAATGAACAGTACTTAAAAATTAAGATTACTAACACGAGGTTTACTCACTTTATGAGGTGCCCATGCTTTATCTTGATCACCAAGGTTGATGATTAGTTGGCCGTCTCGAATATCGTGAGAGAATGGTCGGGGTTTCGGCCAGGAAGTCTTCCTGGCCGAAACCCCGACCATTCTCACACTTGATCACCAAGTTTCACTTTTAAATAGGCAAAATGTGCTTGTCTGAAAAATGTACTGATGTTTGTCTTTTGACTGGGAATGGTAAAACTGCCACATATATAACAAAACGAATTGGGACTGTTTTCGCACAAGAGCAGAGTTAGCCATAAGGAAACGTTTCAGTTCAAACACACTATGTAGTTCTATACACTTCCGTAACGAAATACTAAATACTGCTTACCGACACACAACGTTTCACCACAGTATTACAGAAGTAACTAAACAGGAAGGTCTAAACCAGCATGCGCCCCACTCACATAGAAACCGAACGTAACGTGATAGAAGAAAACTAATAACAGTTTAGAAACCAGCTTGCCTAATTCTATAGAAAACAGCTAAAAAATCTAAATCAACAGAACTTGAGTTTCAAATTGTTCCCCAGTGTCATTTGTAATTAAAAATTGTACTAAACATTATGGTGTCAGAAGTATTTGTTTTCTAACTTGATTGGTTTTCGTAAAAATTAGAATTCAGCTTTAATTATAAACTTCCTGCATAGATTCTGAGAGAGTAGATACATTTTTATAGATTTTTTGTATTGCGATCTGGAAGAAAGATTTATTTTATATAT
>KZ806869.1:559620-586080 GCA_000696205.2 Oncopeltus fasciatus
GCGGCACCCCACAGTTCTGCACCGTAGGTCCAGATTGGTCGTATAATGGTCTTGTAGATGGTCAGTTTATTTTCTAATGTGAGCTGTGAGCGCCTATTTATAAGGCTGAATAAGAGTCCGTGGCGTCTGTTGAGTTCTTGTCGTTTGATTTTAGTATGTTCATTCCAGTTGAGTCGTGAGTCAAGGTGGAACCCAAGGACTGAATCAGAGAGAGGTATAGGGATGTTATTGTATGTAACATTATTAGGAGAATCTTTTCTTAATTTAAAATTTACTTGTACGCATTTGGACTCATTTATTTTGATTCTCCATTTACTGCACCGTTGCTGAATAGTATCAAGGTGGTTTTGTAAATTTTTAGAAGCGATTTCGGAATCAGAGTGGGAGGAGAGGATCGCTTTGTCATCAGCAAAGAGGGCTAAAAGAGTATTAGGATGAGTGGAGATGTCTGCAGTATAAAGGATGATAAGGATGGGTCCAAGCACACTGCCCTGTGGAACACCCGCTTTCACAGGGTAGTGTTCGGAGTAATCTGATCCTTGCCGGACCCTAAAAAGGCGGTTAGAAAGATATGATTTGAGGATTATACCTAATCCTTGGTACTTGGATCTACTAATCCTTGGAAATATGGACTTCAGCTTATATAATAGTCCAGTATGCCATACTCAGTCCAATGCTTGTGTGACATCTAAGAATGCACCAAAACAAAATTATTTTCGCTTGAGGGAAGAGGAAATAAAAATAATAATGTTCTATGTTACAATAATATGTATATTTATACACTAAACTACTATATTATTAAAAATAATTATACATCAGATTGCCATGCATGGTAATTATGTTATTAATATATATTGTTCGAAAAATTGTATATGCATTGATTTATTTAGTTATTGTTATAATATATTTTATTAATCATTAATCCAAAGCATTGAATCTTAATTTCAAATGGAGAGTTTCTGACCTTGGAGATTATTAGTACAGAATTTGGTGAGGTTCGATAATGGTAGATCCAAAAAAATATAATTTAAAAATGAATGTATTTTTTATTATCTGCCAACGTTCCATCTTACATTGTAAGTCATCCTCAAGGCTATCAGAAAAGCGAGAGAGGACGTGTTGTCACCTGAATCAAATGTTCATGACATTTGAATTAACTTGTTTCATGATTTATCAAGATTTGATAGAGGTGAAAACAGATCCCCTCTGGCCTTCACGATAGCCCTGAAGATGGCTTACAATGTAAGCCGAAACGTCCACACAAAAAAAAGAGAATACTTTTTCTTAAATTGTATTTCTTGGATCAACCTTCACCGAACCCCAACAAATTCTCTACTAATAATATCCACAATTCAAAACTCAACATTTAAAATTATTTTTGGCTCAAATTTTTTATTCGTTACATGCAATTCTCATGCCTTCCAGAGATTTTGTGCTAGCAGCTGGGCAGGACTTCCACTAGCCGTGCCTCGGTCGTGGTACACTCCTGCTTCCATAAATTCCTCCCTACGATAGGATCCTGAACGGTACTTTGTACGGCATACCAGCGAAGTAGCCAGTCCTGGAAAGTCTCTGCCTACAAGGCAACTTCCCCTTGTACCTTCTTGTTCGGCGAGTTTGTCTCCTTCTTCATCCTCCTTTTCCGGCTCCCTTGCGCATAGATGTAGCCGAATACCTGTTCTTTATCTTCCATCGTTGGAGGATTTTCTATTGGGCTTTAGTCCTTGTCAAGTGTGACTTGTTACATACATAAGAACAGGACGGATGTAGATTTTTATAAGTTCCTCCATTTCTGTTCTTCATAATAGATTAGCTTCAGAAGTAATTCTAATTTCATGAGAAATTAACAAGGTTTTCATAATAGAAAGGACAATATTTTTATTAGAACCGTTAGTCTATCCTATACTTTCAGATAGATAAAGGCATAAAACAGGGAGATATTCTCAGCTCTCTACTCTTTGTAATTTTAAAGCCCTTTTTGATTTTAAATCAACTTCAGAAATAAAAATAGATCGTAATCATTGGTTATTTTCTTTTGAAATTAAACATATGAAAGATATATTACGTTAGAATTTTAGTTTTTGGGAGCACTAGTCTCACAGTACTCTGCCAAAGTTATTAGTTAACTACACAATGGGGCCACTAAAATTATTTAACAAGCGAGAAGTGTTTGTTTTTCACATGTTTACGACTGAGACATTTATTATCACCCAGGACGTTCCTCGTTATCCTTATGGGGCGGGCATTAAATTCTCTATCTAATAGGTGTGGTAACTTCAGAGAGACATTAATAAAGTTATGTTAATCTGGATGTAGATATTTACCTAAGCTGTCCAATTTAAGGAGGCACTCACTGCTTAGTTCCTGACTTAAATTCTAATCATGGAGTCTTATATGGGATTTGACCTTTGGAGAATCGTGGAGGTTGTTCACCTAGCGATCCATATGGCTTATTTTCAGAGTTTCTCACGCTGCGAATGAATAAGTGAGTTAAATGCATTCCCTATTTAGTTGTAAAGGATATATCATGAGTATTATCTTTACTAAGTGTTGTACATATCTACAAAGGTATTCAGGCGCTTACTGAATATTATAAATGGAATTCTAGGCACCAGTAGTAATTAAATACCACCAGCATAATACAAATGTCTCAAGGTGCAAGGATTTACCGAAAAAGGATAAAGATATTATTTTATTAATCTATTCACGTCTCTGTTTGGTGGGTTCTAAATATTTGCTTTTACTTTATCATTAGAAAATACTTATTAATGTAATGGGCTATCATATCATGAGTTTTTATCACTTCCACTATTAACTTCTGTCCTTAGATTGTAAGAATGACAATTTAGAAATGGAATAAGAATTACGATTAGTGTTAACAATAAAATAAAAGATGCCTCACAGGGATTAATTTATATTAAGGTTGGTAATTGGTAACCACGATTTAGGTTGGCAATTGGAAATGACTGTTAGTAAAATACAGTAATCGATAATAATAATGATTTGTAATAATGGTCATGTTCTAAGGTGAAAAAATAGAGTTGACAAGATTTTGATTGGCATTCAGGGATAAAGGTAAGGCGTTCATGAATAATTTAGTCAATCAAAATTCTGTTGCATATTCGTTTTAGCAATTGACTTTAACCTTACACAATTAATAAAATTAATACTTGTCGCTTCAAGCATGCTCTGCGAGAAATCCAGAATAAGTATAATTTATAGTACACTGAAGACATAAGATAATATTTAGTCATAACTTAAACCTTTACTTTTAACAAATATTCCTTTTTTTTCATTTTTCGATTACATAAAACTATACATCTGTAAAAAAAAGGATCAAATTTATGAGTATTCATCCCAACTGATATGTCACTTTAGGGCTACCCTGGGTACGAAAATGGGCAGCACTACTTCGATTGATAGATTCCAATGGTGACAAATCATATATCATCAAAAAAGAAAAAAAAAACATGACTTAAATTTCTCAATTTGGTTGGGAGGTGAATATCCTGTCCTTCTGGATAAATTTAAAAATATGTGTCTGAGTGAGATGAATCTCTGATTTGTGGTCTGTAAAGCCTGCCAATATACATATTGTATATATATATANAGTTTAGACCGGAGTCGGTTACAATAAATCGGTGGAATCACTACAATTATCACTTAAGTAAATAATATTAGATAGGAGAACCTCGGGATAGGCTTGATACAGAGCCGTAACGCAGACTGGCTCGAGAGGGTCTCTGGGAAGATGAGGTAGGACTAGTTGGAGTGGGGGGAGCTTTTGGGAAAGGAGCTGACTATATATGATTATTTTATGTGAATTAAGTAGGATATTTCAATATAACCTATATATAATAGTTTTTTTTAATTTATATTATTTTTTTTTTAATTTGAATTATCTAATTCATAGTTTAGACAGCTTATCGGCTAAGTATTATTTTGTTTAAATCTACGGTGGGAGTTGTTGACAATTCTGACAGTTCTTAAGCTAATGTAGGATTCTGTCAGATTTCACTTCAACTCCGGCAGATGGCATTCCATTTCCACCCCTGTCGCGGACTCAATGGGGCATATTATTTCTCCCTTAGCTAAAGCCGAGGGTTGGACAGCCGAGGACATTGGATCGCTGGGCATGCAGGCAAACTACCGACGGGTGACAGCTGTATTGAAAGCTTGTGTAAATCCCATATCAATCGGGGAATTCAGTATTTTAGGTTTTATAAAAGAAAATTCAGTGCAATTTTTCAAATATTTATAACAAAATATAAACATTGAATTAGATACTTTCTGAGAGGAGAAACGCATTATTAATTCCTCTTTCATGTTATGTTATTTTTTTTTTAAAGAACATGGAAAGAACAATTATGAAATTATATCTTTTTTGAAAATGAGGTATCGATTTTAAAAAATTAAAGCTTCATAATTTTTTTGTTGCACAGTTGATGAAGTGAACAAAATAAAAGAAGATAAGGACAAAAATAAGTTATAACACAAAGAAATTTGATAGAATTTCAGAAGATCTAAGGAGTTTATATTTTTTGAAATTTCATAATTTTACGAAATATGAGCTATTGTATTTCATTCTATTTTCTAATATTATATAATATGTATATATATAATATATATAATATAATATTATGTAAAAGTTAGTTTTTAATTATACAATACGTATTTTATAATAATGTTATATTTTGGACAAAAATAGTATAAATGACAAATGATTAAGAATAAAGATAGAGATATTGGACTAATTCTTCTCTCTCTTTTCTCCGCAAGCAAGTCTCTGTAAAGATGTAATCTGCATGTACGATACAACATCATTGAACTTTGCTACCTCTGGATGCGTTAGAAGTATCTTGATGCGTCCGATCAGAAGTGAACACAAGCAAGCTTGCCAAGATAGCCGCGATGAATATTCAGGAGTGAAGAGGCTTATCAGGATTGGGCGTCAAGAGAGACGGACTTTCCTACCCTTATCGGCTCGCTCCTCGAGGGCGTAATAGTTGTGGAGCATGCCTCGCTCTCTGCAAGATTGTGCAGTCTTATCGCCGAGTGCACCACTACCGGGGGACAGCTAATGCCTCTCGACATTGTCACCTCCTCCTTCGAGATACGCCGTAAATCTCTTCCGTATCTCTTCTGGGGCCAATGAGCAGCCAGCTCAGGAATACACCTCATTCTTCTTCTTTTGTCTCTACTTTCTAACAATGTCCGTCACGCAGGAGTCGCGTCTACTACTAAGTATATTTCCCAGGTTACATTTGAAAATGGCACAGACAAGTGAGTAAACGGAGAAGAACATTAAACAGCCGTGGCTACATTCCTCAATACCATTCTCAATAATTAATAACTGTAAACATTTTACCTTGGGGCACCAGGATAGCTCATGGGATGCGTTCGGGTCTTACAATTCTGGAACTGCGGGTTCGAATCCCGCCTTGGGCAATCTTTTATTTATAAGTAAAAGCTTGCCCTGAGCCATGATCGTTTAGAATGGGATGGCAACCTGTAGATAGCCACTTCCTTCATAACCCTAAGTGGTTGAATGGAAGGCCAACACTTAATAATAAAAAAAAAACATTTTACCAGACATTTTTTTTTTTTGATCACGTAGGCTTCCACGGTCGTCAGATGTATGTACAATTTCTTCTTCCGGGTTGGACCGTGTCAAGTTGTTGATAGTTGCCGAGCTTTCGCACATCTTGGGATGGCTTCTTCAGGGCTGAATAGAGAATGAGAATGATTCATTCTCTATTGAGCCCTGAAGAAGCCATCACAGAATGTGCGAAAGCTCGGCAACTATCAACAACTTGACACGGTCCAACCCGGAAGAAGAAACTGTACATGCATTTTTTTTTTGTTTTTGTTTTATGTTTTATTGTAGTATTCACTATATAAATCTAATTGTATTATATTGTTGCTATATTAAAATTGTTTATCAATTGTTACAATTTTAATTGTTAATTTACTTTTTAAGTTATATAATTTACATTTCTGCTTTTAAAATGGTTTTGTATCTATATTTGTGTATGTATGTGTGTTCGAATATAACTTATTGCACACCAAGTACTATATAACGTAATGTGAACAAGTACTGAAAAATGGAAAACATTTAGAAGAATGGATAACAGATTTAACCCTAGATAAACCCCAACAGTCAGGGTTTAATAACCATGATGTTGATCGCCCTATAACCTGATCCTAATCCCTAATCCTTTTAACCAGAAAATAATGATCTCTACAATGATATTATCATAAATTCATAGTGACTGATAATCATTTATGAAAAATTAAATAAATAATTACTAAAGAAAATTTCAGGATGGTGAACTGTGGTCTTCTACGAAACCAACTCCACTTATTCTATTGGAGCCAAACATAAATTTATTCGATAATTTACAATAGATAACCTTAACATATATTTTGGTTTCTATATATTAAAAGTAACTGCTAACGCTCTCCTTTGGCATAAATGCAAATTTTTTTTGTTGATATTAATGTTAAAATGTTAAAAATTAAAAGTTGTTTAGACTTGCCATAGTTTTATCAATTTTTCGTAATTCAATCTGTAAGCAACATATTTAGGATTTTTTAATTTAGCCTCTCTCTAAACCTCCCTCCCCTTCCCCTAGAATGATTTTACCTACCAACACCTCATCCATAAAATATTAAAATAGAGAATTTGTTTTCTTTTAAAAATTAATGCACTAACTCGCTTAAAGACTGAAATATTTATATTTTGTAGGGCATTGGAAAAATGTAAAGAATTTGAATAAAAGTACTACCGTACAGGAAATTCGTAATGTAGTTCGATCAGTATTATTCATTTATTTTTTTTTTTAACATTCATTTTGTGTATCACACTTAATGAGTTTCCTAATCACAAACATCTATAGAGAGGGATGGGATAGAGGGGGGGTAATACTAGGCTTTTATTAAAATTTATACTGCAATTTAAAATTAAGGAACACACTATAACCTTTTCATTAATATAGTAACGAGGTTAAGGTTATGATAAAGTTTACAAAAAAAAAGTACATCTGTACGAAAATGTCAAACGATAGAGTATGATGAAGAATACCCCTAAGAGTTGGGTGGGTAATATTACAGGGATAATAAGGATGCGAATTCAATATTTAGGATTTGCACTAAAAATTGTAAATAGAATAATTTAGCTTAAGTTGGATGAGTGGGAGTGGGGGATTTGAGAGAGATCAAATTGAATGGGGACCAACGTTTCGTTTTTAGTAGTGTAATTACAAAAATTTATATAAAGGGCTTTATTTTTCAAACTTTTATATTGTATTAAATTTTAACTAAAATTAAAAAAAAAGTATACTAAAGAAGAGATTTCAAATACATATCTGGCAATTTTAGGCTTTTACCTAAAAGAATGGTCTTTCCCGAATAGTATAGAGCCGGCTTTCACGAATTTATTTCTACCCTCATTTGTCTTTTCCAGCTAATAACTTCAAATTTATATTAACCCTTAACCAAATCCATCCTCAATAAAACAGAGGAATTATACTTAGACAACCCTGTTTTTGCGTAAAGAATTTTTGTACTTGAATATTACATTACAGGTAAGCTTCACCTCTAATGACTCATTTAAAAAAATACAACCAAATATTTCATATGTAATATTAATTAATATATTATAATTTATTCATAAATGTATTTAATTATATNTAATAGTAGTATAGGATTCTCAAGAAATTTACTCTTCTCCGTAATTAATTAATTATAGAAAAAAAACCATAAGAGAATACCTTTTTGTTCATGAACTTTTATTTCTTTATTTTTTCATCCTTCTCTAAAGCTAGCTGAGGTTACTCTGGAGAAGTATACTACTTTACTGGGATGGTAATAAAATGTTTTTATGACTTCAAGCAGAGAATTTCTCAAACGTTATTTTTATTCCTGTTGGACATTCTGCTGTTAAGTTAATTATGTCTAAGGTTGACGTCCTTACTTAAGCAAAAATAAATAAAGAAATAAAATAATATAATTCATTCGTGCAAGATGAATATATANATATACTTCCTATATATATATATATATATATATTCATCAAGTTAATCAAGTAAGTATTTAGTATACATAAAGTGACCGACCTCTAGGTAACCGATTATGTATTACTTTATTAATGTATTTCATGCAAGCTTTGGAATCTCAAAACCGTTCAACAACGAATTGGATATTCATGTAACATGTGTAAATCCACTAAGATAAAATACTTAGGTATACCAAAACATATTTTTATTTTGGAGGTAAATTTGGTGACCGTCAAGTTTTATAATGAGAGGATTACCAGGAATTTGGTCCTGGTAGTTGAATAATTAAAAATTATTTTCTAATAATAAAAAAAAAATTTTTTTAACCAACGTTTTGGCCTTAATTTCAGGCCTTCATCAGGGCAAATGAGGAGTTATGGGGAAAGAGAAAGACTCGTGCTCACCAATGTCTACTGACATATAAGTCAAGATGTAGACACTGTCCCTCTCTTCCCATCACCTTATTGGCCCTGAAGAAGGCCTGAAATTCAGATCGAAACGTTGGCTAAAATAAAAACTTTTTTGCTTAGAATTAATTTATTATTCAACTATCAAGACCGAATGTCTGACAATCCTCTCTTCATATTGTTATTTTGTTATACATGTGTATATATTCTTTTTTTTTTTAATCATTCAATGATAATGAGAAACTTTTATAAATTTTTTACGAACAAAATTCAAGCAAGATTAAAATAATTTTTGTTTACGTGATAACAAAAATTAATATGAAAGCTCATATTAATAAAAGTTAATTTTATTCATTTATGAATTTCGTTATTAAATATTTTATCAATATAGAATATATCTACTTATATAATCTGAATTGGGTTTCTCTTACTTAATACAATTTCTAAAATGTTGAACTCCTCCTAGGGGAATGTCTTAAGTTTAAGTTGAAACAATATAGCACTACACATGAATTTGAAGTTTATTATTTTCTACCTTTGTGAAAAAGAGACCAGGAAGCGCAAGATGTCTGGAGGATTTTTATGTTTTGAAACCTGGAGAATGGGAAGTGGGACATGGTCAAAATAATATTCTCCTCCCTCATTATACATTCTCCAGGACTGTAACATATCCAAGAGGCACCTGCCTTCCGCAAGAAACATGGCTTTTCCTCGCATCTTCTTCTATTTCCGTCATGTATTTTACATGAGTCCAGAATTCAAATTGTTATTAAACCGAGGTGCACTTTCATGGATTCATAAAAAGTGCAATAGGACTGCAGTTCAGACTTCCAGGCTTTCAAGTTCTGTTCCAAGTGAATAAAAGATTTCCAATATTGTTAGTGAATACATTGTTCTTATGATGGACAAGAAAGTTCACAAATATAAAATACATACACATTTATATCTAATTTATAAAGATAAAAATTATTTAAATTATACATTACTAGATGAAGTAAACTGATTTATTTATACTTGAATGAGACGGGCATAAATATTAGTTGATAACAAATAAGATCTGAAAAATTCGCAAAGAACAATGTGTAGAGAACTATTGAATAATCCTTACCTAACAGAAGTTAATTTCTTGTTTACCTATTTTAAAACTATTCTTCTTGTACCAGACAGTCTTAAGACTGTTCATCTATAAAGCCCAAAAACCTGGCATTCGAATCTGACCTCCCTCCCCCTTTGCTTTTGCAATTAGGGACTTATATTTTTTTTTAAATCCGGAATTGACTTATCTAAGTCTTCTTTTGGATTTTCCTTCAAATAATATAATTTACATAATTTTTAGTTTTGTATCATTAAAGTATATTATTATGTTTTAATCATTTATTTTTATTTTTATTGTTAATCATTCATTTTTTTTTCTTCTACAGGTAAGCAAATGAAATTTTCTGTTATCTCAAGATTATATCTCAACCGTAAGGTAATCATATGACTTTTCTAATATGAACAATATATATTCTAGAAATTAATGGTATTAGTATTTTTGCCCTTTGTGAATTATTTTTTATTCATGTTTATGTAAGTCATCTTTGATAGACTAAGACAATTTTGACTGGCGATTACAGGGGAGTTATAAACTGAATTGATTTGATTGAAATAATAGAAAAATAGCCGAATTAATTCGTAGTAAAAATCACCATTTTCCTTAAAAGATAAAGTAAAAATATATCTTCATAAATATTATTTTTTTGTGGTATTTAATCCCACGTAATTTTTAACAATTTTTAGTGCAAGGGAACAGAATAAAACATCTAACTGTCCCAGCCAGGACTCGAACCTGGATCTCCTGCTTTCCGGGCCGGTGCATTTTACGTTTATGCTACCGGGAAAATGTGATAAGTTATTATATTCCCTGGAATTATAATTAAAATTAGGGAATTTAATAACTTATCAGACTTGTCCCGGTAGCATAAGTGGAAAATGCTCCGGCCCAGATAGCTGGAGATCCAGGTTCGAGTCCTGGCTGGGACAGATAGATTTTTAATTCTGTTCCCTTGCACTTAATTGGTAAAAAATAAAAATTATAAATTAATGAGAATTTTGTTTGAATATATTTTATTGATAGCGTAATGAATGAATACAATTAGTTTTACGTCATAATTAGATATAGGATTGATATTAAATCAGTAACTGCTAAAACTAAGCATATTTCCCCGGCTCTATTGAACGAAATAAAAAGACTCAAAAGTAGAATAATATTCACAGTTAAATTCTAAAATAAAACATTCCTTGATGTGATGAAGAGCTGATGTGATGGTTTCTGAGACCTAACCAAGAAACGCCTTTGGGCTTTGAGCACACTGCTCCCACACTCCCACACTGGATCTGTTCCTTTCGGGGGGGGGGGGGGGGGGGNTTTATAAAATTTACAATTTTATATAAATATCAATAACAGCGAATCATTCTACACTTAAATCTTCATCTTGAAATGTATATATTTAGTATAAGTGTTTCGAAAAATGATATGAAATGTGTAGGTTAAAAATTGTAATTTAATGACTATTATATTCAATATTTTTTCTTAACTCTCTAATAACAATTTATGTAGACTATATTTTAATTTGGTACTTTTATTATTTCAAAAAAGATCGGTGAATAATCGAAAAAATGTCACTTCATAAAATATTTAAATTCTTTGTTAAAAAGTATATTTTTTTTTTTGAGTATTAGATAAAAAATTAGTAAATTTACAAATTATTCATCGAAATGAAAAAATCTCTGTTTTTTATTTCACATAAAAAAGATAGCTTGCTACCTTTGCCTGGAACTGTACTTTCGTGCTATTCAATTTTGATATTACTTTTCTTTTTTTTTTTGTTAAGATTTTGGACGCTAAGCATTTCCCACAAGATTTGTTTGATTTAATTCAATAAAATAAAATAGAAACCTTCTTGTCATCATGAGTAACTGTTACTCCATGTATGGCCAGATGTTCGCAACCCCTAGACTCTTAAGGCTGATTTGTATTTTCCTCTCAAGGAGGTTACTTGCTGGGCTGATTGTTACTGACTGAGAGGGTGGGATTGGGAGATCCGCCGGCAGCGTAGGGGTAGCTGAGGGGGTTGAAGGAGTCCGCCAGCCAATGGGAGTGCTGCAGACAGTGCAAGGCTATCCTTCTCGAGATTGGCATGGGGTTCGCCTGAAATGCTCCCGACAACCGCAGACTGCTTAGTCTTCCTCTGATTCCTTTTTATTCCTGGTTCCCCCTTATTCTGGAATCCCCTCCCTTGGAATTATTCATCACCCCCTGAGTGAACTTTGATGGAAATTTCTCTACATTTTACAGTCCTTCAAGCGCCTTCGTGTACTTCCTGAAAAATAAGTATACAATGGATGACATGAATTCTGTGTATCGTTCAGAGTTCTTGCTTCAGATTCTCAAACAAAAATAACTTTATTCTCTTCTTGCATCGGCGAATTCACTGACATATTTTTTTTTTTTTTTAAATGTGATTAATCTATTTACCCTGTACTTTGTGTATTCTATTATTTTTCATTATAAGCATTTGTCATCACATATATCTCCAAAGGCTCTAATTTACTTTAACAGATATAAATTCCATTGATCATCATCTTCCTTACCACCCACCAAAAAAATATATATAAAAACGAGACGTCATAGAAAGTCCGAGAATGATATGTATATGTACTGCGAAAGGTGGAATTAGTTGAAATCCACCTTAAAATGACTTTTTTTAAAAAATAATCCCACAAAGAGCACATAGGTTGAGGGGAGGAATGTATTTTAAGTATGTATTTATTCCCACCCACGGCACACTAGAAAAGCCGACAGATTTCCCATTCAATGAAGAATGGTTTCCAATTAGGGCTGGGTGTTCCCTGAGAGCACACACCATGACTTCTTTGGGTCATTACAAATATAGGTACAGAGAATTGTACCAATTGTGCACTGTGATCATTGAACCTGCGGCCTTTGGCTCAAAAGTCTAGTACCATAACCAACGGACCACAGTGCTCCTCAAAAAAAGTATCTCCCTATACCTTAGCAACAACATTGGGATACCACCAAAGGCTTGGTACACATAACGTAAAAGTAATCCGAACGCCATTGTTCGTTTAAATCAAATAAGAGTATCATTGATACGTGAAGAAGTGTCAGTGCACGTGAAAAAAAAAAGACTGCACGTCTTTTTCAATCCAATCTTTTTTATTTTTGGGGTTGTGTTCTGTAAAGCTGTATAGTGTTGTTTCTCCTACAAAATCAACTAACACAAATAAAAAAAAAAAAAAAAAAATCAAGAACAAGATAAGTGAAAATTCATTACTGTAGAGGAAATAAATTTGTGTTAGTTAATGTAAAAAGAGTAGATATTCGGTTCAGCCATTTAACAATAAAATAATTTAAAAAATTACTTAACAGAAAGGTCTATAAAACCAAAATGAAATATTTGTATTAATTAAAAAGGTGCCATTTTCCTTGTTTTTAATTACAATAATTTTCTTTATGATAATAGAATAGGAGAACTTAAAGTAAATTAAATAAAAAGTTGAATTCAATAATTGTGTCAAGTAACATTCATCATGTAAATGCACTTTAGCTATTGAAGTCAACTCAGCCGGGGGATTTGAACCTCAAAATCCAAGTTACAATCTGTCAACTTCTTTATCAAGATCAGTCTGACTACGACCAAGGAAAACTAAATAAAAAGTAAATAAATAAAAGTATATAGTTTTTAGTTTCCATATTTTAACTGTTATTTTTAATTTTATATGACTAACGGAAGAACTCAATAAATTCATAATATCTCATTCCAATATTCCAATCAGAAGTATCTAAATATTTCAAACTTTTGAAGAACGCAATTTCCAAATACTTTAGATACAATGAATACAGGTGATATGCAGTACGTCTTGGGTGGTGATGGAAAGATACTTATTGTAATAAAACACAGGACAAACCAAGATTTTCGTGAGCTTTCGTGGAGGTATCTGTTTATGTACCACTCATTCGAGTTCTGTTCATTGAATACAATGAATGACTTTTTGATAAGAAGTTATGACCTAAATCACATTTATTACTGTAACATTTTAGTTTAAATGATATAATGACTATTCGTTTATTTATTTAGAATTGTACAAAATTATTTAATGAAGCTATATTTTCATTCGTAAGAATCGCTGGAAGAAATCAATATTATTTTTATAAAGTCCCAATGTACAATAGAATTTTTTTTTATAAACTATTATTTATTTATTACATTCTGTTGAATAAAAAACATTTTGTAATTTGATCACCACAATGAATTTAAAAAAAAAATGACATTCAATGTCAATCAGATGAGGAGAGAAGGTGACTAATGTCACCACTCTAAAATTATTTAAAGATTATGTCCCCAGGAGGTCACGGGACCATCTTCGTCTGAGCCGACGGAGAGGGTTGTAGGGGTTGGAGGTGGAAGACATGGTCTGTGCTAGTGGATTAGGATGGTATGGCAGTTTACTGTGGAAAAGGGTGAAGCGGGTAGAAATGAAGTCTTGAACAAAAGGGATATTAAGATCGTGGTGAAGGGAAGAATTGGATACGTAATAGGGAGCATTTGCGATTATTCTCAGGGTTTTGGATTGAAAGGACTGGATTCGTTGGATGTTGGAAGGCTTAGCGGCACCCCAGACTTCAACTCAGTAAGTCCAGGTTTGTCGTAATAAGGTTTTGTAGAGCGTCAGTTTGTTTTCTGTCGTAAGATTGTATTTCTTATTCATGAGTCTTTATCGCCGATTGAACAATATAATTATGTATTTTACACACACAAAAATGAAGAAAATAATTATAAACAATTTATAATTAAAACAGAGACAAGTGTACAAGCTTGTGAGACACAATAGAGGCAAATAGTCTATATAAACTGCTGAAAATAGATTTTTCCCTCATTTAAGAAGCAAATTCATGAAATGAAATAGATCAGAGGAAACTGAATTGCACATTATTATTTTTGCGCATTACATAAAAATTAAAGATCAGAGTAAAACAATATTTTGGATCATTATATATCTGCGTATAAAACATTTTATAGACAAAGAAAATTTTATTTTTTAAGAAACTTTATTTTCAATCGTTGGTCTATTACTTTGTAGACTGTATAAGATTATTTCCTACGAATCAGATTTCCAGAAAAATGGTATTAAATATAATAATTTATGCATTCCGTTATTTGGAATTTATTTTATCCTGCTTGAATGTAATCTTTGAAATGAGGCATTATTAGTAAGCTAGTTGAGATATTTTTGGGATTCAGTCTAGGCGGATAAAGGTAACGAATTTAAAAAAAAAAAATTACTGTTTACTATCTGCCAGATTGTTGAGTCTAGTAAATCAAGAAATACAACTAAAATCATGTATTTATTAAAATAGTATTTTTAGATTAACCTTGACCGAATCCCAACAAATTCTCTACTAATTATCTCGCTAACTCTCCATTAAAAAATTAGCAGACAGACTTTCTCCCCCCCCCCTATAACCATTTTTATGACTGTTTAAAGTTTTTTTTTTTTCCTATGATATTTATTTAGCCACTAATACGAAGGCTAATATTGTTGAAAAATTGTTTAAATAAGTTTAAAAAATATCTTCACTAAATAAAAAAAAAAAAACCAACCACCTAGAATGGGATCATGGAGGGGGAGGTAATATACAGTTATACACCCTATTCTAAACTCCCATTGCACTAGGCAATCTTCTGTTTTTCAATAATAGGTCGATAATCCCAAAATGGGACTTGAGAACAAAGAGGGATATTTATTTATATAAACAGTATTCTTATTCGCAAAACTTGCAATCCCAAGTCAAAAATTAGTATATATAGTAATGTAAAACATTATTGATTGGAGTATCCTTTCTTAAGCTCTTATACAATTTTATATTTTTTTGGCAAAGAGTGTTAATTAGGGAGGTATAGCTTTCTTTTCCCAGAGCTTTTCTCTCTTTTTGTTTCTTCTTTTTCGCCAAAAGAAATAAGGTAACAGACGTAGAAGATATCGATATTTAATGTCGACTTGGCAGGTAGGCCATTGCACGGAGCCGTTGGACGAGCCGTTCCTCTGACAGCTCAATTAAAGTGGGAGCCGCAAGAAGAACTGACTCATGCATATTCAGTTCCTCCGAGTCACCTTTAGCGAGTCTTATATATGTCTGCCCCCGACTAGGAGGGCATAAGTCGCCGAGAGCTCTATATGTCGCGAGAGGCCCGCTATTCCCGAGGGCTACACTCCTTCTACGAGCGCCCCTGAGGAGCGGTGCCTTCCTGGGACGGTGTCTTCTGATTTACCGCCGTCTTCGCATCCTTCCAGGGAACGGGACGTCTTGGGATCTCAGGAGTGGCTCCAGTTTGCCATTTCGTGCTCCGCAAACTTACCCTTGTCACGTCAAACGTCACGTAACGAAGGATCTACTAGATTTCATATGGTTCGTTAACTATGACCGTTGGTAAGAGTAAATGATCCGAATTTTTTTTTTAAAGCTGAAGAGGCGAAATGATATAGTACCTAAGGCTCATTAATTAAGGCTTATACAATTTTAAAAACATTCTTAATAATACTAATACTTTTTAACCTCAATTTCATTCTAAAAGGGTAATGGAGGGAGCGACCAGCTACAATACCACCCTATTCTAGCCATCCAATTCTAAACATCCTCTGGATAAGCTTATATTATCAGATTTTCAGTTTGGAAATCAAGCATTATATTAAGCAATACAATGATGCATCTTATTTTTTTTAATGAAAAATTTTAGCAGATATTATCAAATTCTTTTATAGTAAACCTTAAAGTATAGCCATGAAAATAAATATTTTTTAATTCATAATTTGTTAGGATCTATTAAAATTTATATATGTATATATTCTATACTAGTATAGATTATAGATATATATGTATTTCTTTGCTTGCATAAATAAAATAAATGAGTGATGCTTATAAATGCTCAAGTGACCCAAAATTGAAAAATAAAACCCAATTTTGTATTTTGCATCTTTTTCAGAACTGTTTACCTAAGGATAACGTAAGCAGTCATGAGTAAGTGTGGTTTAGAGGGCTAACAAAATATTAAAATATTTTAAAATATACCAATTAGTATATTTGTAATGTGAGAGAATTTTTACCTCGATAATCTTTGAAGCTAGGGATCTGGAGAACGCCTGAAGTTCAAAGAGGGTTCCTATCCAGATGACCATGGTAATAAGACTGGTTGTAAACAGTGGAATAAATTCGATGAAAATGAAGGCAGAGACATCAATCAAAATGAAATTGTACACCACAGTGATCAAAGTTATGATGATTAAAGAAGAATATGTGGCGATTCGGACCTTTCCTACTGCCTTTACTCCTTCACTGTCCTCTTGGAAGCATTCCTAGAAAATATAGAGTTTTTAGGAAGGGTTACATATGTTTATATATTTAANATAATGTATAACTTAAAAATAATAAATATTTACATTTACGAATGTGGTTACGACAGTAACCGTTTGTAAAAATAAAAATGACAAGGTCAACTCTGATTAGTTCAATATTAAATTTAATGACAAATTATAAATATTCCTATAAACCAAGATAAGCAAAAGATATTTTTTTTTTTGCTGGGTTAGCCTCCCTTGTAACCACTAAGGGTCATTGGAGGGAGGGGCTATCTACAGGTTGCCACCCCATTCTAAACACCCATGGCTCAGGACAAGCTTCTATAAGAAAAATATATTTAAATTACCTTATTGTAACTTATCTCAAATGTAGAAAAATTAATTAAAATTGAAATGAACCTCTTGAAAATTATCAAAAGTGCAAAGCATGGCGGGAAAACTATTAAAATATCTAGGAATAATAGGCAAGCTTTTATAAAGATTCCCGAGTCATAAAAAACAGATAAACTTTTTATTCTTTAATATATTTTAGAACAAAAAATAATAAGGAGTAACATTTACGAATGCGGCTACGACAGATGATTGAAGAAGATTCTGCAACTGCTAGGGTTGTGTATTTCTTCCATTCTCCTCTCCCAGAGTCCGTCTGAAAGCGATCCTACCACTTTCGTCCATCGCCTTCCCCTACCTGTAATATCGGTGTGTTTGTGGTTCTTCTTGTGGCCGAATGAAACACTGCGATACGCCACTCGTGACGTATGGCAGGGGTTCCCTCTCGCGAGGTAGGGTGCATGGCGAAACAGAAATAGGTTGCACTCGGCGGTAATGAAGGAGGGGCTTGCCAACTGCACATAGCCCCAGCTGATATACTGCCTCCTAAATACTGGCGACAGTGCACTCAGCCGGGTCGCCGTTCCCCCCACACACCTACAAATTGCATCTCACATCCTCTGCCAGACACTTGATATATTGTAGGGCAACAGCTCTCCTGCCAAAGTGTCGCCCTCTCGTGCTCTGTTGCTCGACTCTCGGATGTCAAATGTAAGTCAGTTCTGCGTCTAGTTCGGCACATCATCAGGAGCTTCAAATATAATTTTCTATAAAAATAACAGTTATATGATTAAAATAGGACCTAGGCAGGAGCAAGGCTATGCCATTACTGCACATCCAAAAATTAATTAATTGTTCGTATTCTGCAGTGAAGAAAGAGAATATGCGATCTGACTTGGACGGAGACTAACTTACCACTGACTCGGGAGGCCGCTGGCGAGCTGCTTTTATAGCTTCTTGGAAGGGTCGAGGCAGGCCTAGAAGATTCTAATAGCTGATTTTAATTAACCCTAATTTTCTTCACTGAAGAGATTTCCTTCTCTAAAGAAGCAGTTGTATTCCCCTTCCGTGCAGGCCTGGTCCTCACGTCACCTACTTCGTGTCTATATATTTACCGTTTCTTCTTCCGGGTTGGACTCTGTCAAGTTGTTGATATTTGCCGAGCTTTCGCACATCATGTGATGGCTTCGTCAGGGCTGAAAAGAGAATGAGAGCTGTAGAAGCCGGCTATCCTCTCGGCCATTCTCTATTCAGCCCTGAAGAAGCCATTACATGATGTGCGAAAGCTCGGCAAATAACACCAATTTGACACGGTCCAACCCGGAAGAAGAAACTGTAAATACTTCTGACGACCGTCTACTTCTCGTTAGATAGCACCCATGTATTTTGTGCTTTAAAGTATATGTAGTGACGAAATAATTGTAAGTGTAATTCATTAGTTGAGGCCATAATTATCGATTCTCTGGCCGTGACTTGACTATTACTGTATTCAATGTATCTTTATTAAATTCATTCTATAATTATAATATTTCATTCCATTCTTTAGTTCTTGTAAAATTATTAGACGAATTTAACCTTTATTTAAATACATTAAATGAATAATTTTATCCGTAACCGTAGCCCTATACTTGAAGTCAACACCCACTTTTGCCATAAGAACGCACTTGAATAATGTTACTGGTGCATCGACATCGCTTTATCCAGTATTTAATTCTTATTCGTCCATAATGTCAATGGGAGAAACACAATTTATGGATGTATTTATTTCCAGCTGGAAAAGTTGCGTGGCAATAACCCCCTGATTTTTTTTTTTTTTTTTCTGCTCAGAAGATTAGTACACAATGAGTACTTGATGTGTTTCGAGGAACACATCGGGAATCCTCTGGCGATTCATTTTATTTGAAACAGAAGCAAAGAATGAAAAAAAAAATCTTTACTAGGCTTACCTCGGGTCCTTTCTCTCATGCGTCTGTTCCCATGATCCGAAGGCTTATCATTTTTTTTTTTTTTTTTTTTNTAAATACATTTGGTAATAGATGAAAATTAGAATTCCTGTATTATTTATATCTTAGGATGTTTCTTGTGCCAGATCCACGTCATAATATTGCAAATAATGAGGAGTTCTTCAAGGAGAATTCATCTCCGCCCCTTCTCAGACAGGTATAAATTTCCTTCTTCCTTTGTGTGCATTTCTTCTTTTGATCAAATTTAACTTGCTTCAAGTATAATTGACTCAATTTCGAGGAAAATCTCTTCAGCAATTATTCATCATTAACGTGTTTTGCGCTTACTTGATGTTCTTTCTTATTAGACTTTTCGAAAATATTTCAAATTTCTGAAATTTATGATTTATTTTCGATGCAGACATTTGTATAAATTTTGTTGAATGTATCTCTATTCTATATATACTTATATAACAAGATTTAAAACTTGAGTTTCAATCTACCGAGTGTCTCTCTACTAAATACCCACGCCTAAAGGCAAATATATTTTTTTGATAATGTAAAAAAAAAAAAAAAATGTTTTCATATAACCTTAGATTTTTAATAATTTTTATCGGATGTTTAAAAATTAACGAATCAACATCGATATTTAATTTTTTTTTTTTAAATTTCTTTTAACCACTTATGTTAAAATAGGAGCTTTCTACTGGTAGCCACCCTATTCTAATTATTTATGACTCGGAAATCTTTATAAAAGCTTGCCTTTTATTCTTTGATATTTTAATTTCTTTCCCGACAGGCTTTGAACTTCCGGTAATTTTCAAGAGGTTCATTTCAATTACTGGAAAATTGACTATTAATTAATTTTTCTACATTTGAGATATGTTACAATAAGCTAATTCAAACCTTTTTTGGCTTGCCTTTATTTATAGAAATGTTCTTAACTTATCATAAAATTTAAAACTGAACTCGAATCAGAGTTGACCTTCATTTTTTTTTTTACATAAAAAGGGTACCATAACCTACTTTCTAGGAAACCTTAATAAAAACTTAGAAAGTAGGTCATGCTACCCTTTTTATGTAAAAAAAAAATGAAGGTCAACTCTGATTCGAGTTCAGTTTTAAATTTTATGATAAGTTAAGAACATTTCTATAAATAAAGGCAAGCCAAAAAAGGTTTGAATTAGCTTATTGTAACATATCTCAAATGTAGAAAAATTAATTAATAGTCAATTTTCCAGTAATTGAAATGAACCTCTTGAAAATTACCGGAAGTTCAAAGCCTGTCGGGAAAGAAATTAAAATATCAAAGAATAAAAGGCAAGCTTTTATAAAGATTTCCGAGTCATAAATAATTAGAATAGGGTGGCTACCAGTAGAAAGCTCCTATTTTAACATAAGTGGTTAAAAGAAATTTAAAAAAAAAAAATTAAATATCGATGTTGATTCGTTAATTTTTAAACATCCGATAAAAATTATTAAAAATCTAAGGTTATATGAAAACATTTTTTTTTTTTTTTTACATTATCAAAAAAATATATTTGCCTTTAGGCGTGGGTATTTAGTAGAGAGACACTCGGTAGATTGAAACTCAAGTTTTAAATCTTGTTATATAAGTATATATAGAATAGAGATACATTCAACAAAATTTATACAAATGTCTGCATCGAAAATAAATCATAAATTTCAGAAATTTGAAATATTTTCGAAAAGTCTAATAAGAAAGAACATCAAGTAAGCGCAAAACACGTTAATGATGAATAATTGCTGAAGAGATTTTCCTCGAAATTGAGTCAATTATACTTGAAGCAAGTTAAATTTGATCAAAAGAAGAAATGCACACAAAGGAAGAAGGAAATTTATACCTGTCTGAGAAGGGGCGGAGATGAATTCTCCTTGAAGAACTCCTCATTATTTGCAATATTATGACGTGGATCTGGCACAAGAAACATCCTAAGATATAAATAATACAGGAATTCTAATTTTCATCTATTACCAAATGTATTTAATACTTCTCAACTAATTTTATAATAACAGTGGTATTTTTATTAATTTAGTATTTTCAGAGAGTGATAGAAGAAAACTCCATTTTTAAATAATGGACTATATCTAATCCTGATAAATATTTAAATGTTCGTAAACAGAGAAAGCAGTAGAAGAGTGAAAATATTATTAAAACAAATCAGTTAACCGTAGAGGCCAGAGGTAACCATGTCATCGATGTACATACTAGAAAAGATTTAATATAGTCAGTACACCATTCTCACTGCCTAATTGCTTAAACGCAAGGTTCAAATGTTAGTATTCTATAAATTTGAAATTAAAGTAAAAACATTTTAGGAAAACTCGGGAAAAAACTTGTTTTAAATTCATATTAAATCTATGTATTTTAGATATTACAGTCATGGATAATTTATTTACTCACATTATTATATATATATTACTTTGATAGGTAATGTATTTATTACAGCCCTTGTTCTTCACAACAAGGCAAACTAAGCCATGCAGGAGAAAAAAACAACAACGAAGTATGTCATTAGTTAATTGTTTTTAAATTTTCCAATCAAGAAATTTTATATGGATGACATTACAATTTAAATATCAAACTTTCTGTCCGCCAACTTTTGGCCGATTTCAGCCATTAAGATTAACTATATGATCCAATTACTGACAGAAACACTCAAATATACACACATAACGGTTAGCTAATTGTAACTTATTACATTTATGTGCGCTTGGCTGGACCTCAGATCTATACCTGGCCTACACACACTTATACACAGTACATTGATGGAATACAATACAGTTTTTTTGTGACAGCTCTTTTTAGCTCATTATCAGGAAAAATGAGAAACTCTGGAGGTAAATAGAAAAAGAGCTGACTTAGAGTTTCTACAAGCATTTATTGCAAGAATCTCCAGAACTGCTCGGGCAAATTCCAGTTAACATTCCAGCACGTAAACCCAAGACGTCCGTCACCTCCAGACTTCCAGCTCCTGGAAGGAACCACACACGACACCATCCTTAGGTGTTGCCGCGAGCGGTGTGCCAGCTGACTCAGAGTTCAATCAAATAAGCCTTATAATCTAACACTTAATCAATGTGTTTTATTGAGTTTACATGTGCATAATTAGAATATTTTTATTGTTATTTTCCCTGAAATTTTTCGCTGCTTATTAATATTGTTTTTTACTCTTTTTATTTATGAATTTTAAGAGCTATTTCTGCAATTTTTTGTGGCATCGCTGTTATTTCAGTAATAAAAAAATCAAATAAATTAAATGTAATTTAAAAAAATTTATTTTCTGTTTTTTTTTTTTTTTGTTTACGTATAACCTAAGTTATGGAAGACATTTAAGAATGTAACTGAAAGAGTTTAACCAGCTCACTCTCGAGGGAAACAAATTTCGATTTTATATATATATATATGACGTAAATTGTTACTTATTGGCTCCTTTAAGTGGGGAGGACAGTGCATATACTAGCAATGAAATAATTTAATATTATTATTTTAGCTAGAATTATAATACAACTTTTACATATAGTACCAGAAAAATTTAATTTACAGAATTTCTATCTTTACTGTTTTACCAAAAATCGTTTTCAGAAAGATATTTATCAATTCAATTTATAGGTTGATTTACATTACTACTCCCTAAACTCTCTAGTTCTTTTGGGCCCTTAGGATCAAACATATACTCTTATTTACGTTCGATTCAATGAAACATGGTACATCTTCTCATTTTACAGAGTTCCAGCTGTTCCCCGGATTTCCAAATTATCGCACAACGAAATACATATTTCGCGAATGAAATAGGAACAACATGATTCGGTAGTAATGTCCAATCCACTCAGAGATAACTTCTATTCTGTTTATAGATATTCTAATAACTATAATTCTGATATTCTAATGGTTTTTAGCGTAAATGAGAGATACACGAACTGAAGAGTAAGAAGTGAAGTTAACTGGTGAAATATTATTTTGAATATCCTCCTAAATCAAAGATTAAGTGTCTTTGTGATTTTATGTATCAGAAAAGTTCGATTTTGAAATTGTAAATCCTAAGTTTGAACTTTAAATTCCCAATTGTGATTAAATCAGGATAGTTCCTCATAAACACTCTGCATTTTTCACAATTTTTAGTGCAAGAGAACAGAAATTTAATAACTTATCAGACTTGTCTCAGTAGCATAAATGGAAAATGTACCGACCCGAATAGCAAGAGATCCTGATTTGAGTCCTGGTTGGGACAGTTAGATTTATTATTCTGTTCCCTTTTCCTAAAAATTGTGAACATTTACTTGAGATTAAATACCACAAAAAATAATATTTATCTGCATTTTTTATTTTAATTTAAAATCTACACTTTATTTTTCTCTACCGATTCAGGCAGATTCTATTAAAGAAAGGAATCCTAATTATAAAAGTAAAATAGATAGAATACTTAAGGTCTTGTTATGTATTACTATTCTTAGAGGGGACATAATATAGTTCAAATACCTTCGAATTCTCAAATTTAGCTTAAATTGACTTTTGGAGAAAGTTTTCGGAAATATCGTGCCCTGGAGACTGTGTTCCTGACCAGTTGTGCAGGCTCCTCCAAGTCGTCGCCAAGCACTCTCGGAGGCCGTAACCTCCCCGAAGATAGGCCTCTGCCCTACTCGAGATGGGCATTTCGGCCATGTTTACTGCCAACCTCTGACTTCTTACATCCAGTCGTCCATTTCTTTATCACCCGGAATTCTGCTATTTCCTTTTACTCTTAGCCCTTTTTTCTCGTAAAGCATAAACAGCCCTTCAGCCTCTCCCTAGTCCCTAGTGAAGTCCTTTAATGACAATAACAACACCAATAGTTGTTTTCTTCTAAAATTAGTAAATTAGCTCATTGAGAACGAAAATGCACGAAATACTATTATGTTAAAATCAACAATTGATATTTGAATGATATATTCAAATACACATGTACCATTCAACCACTTACAGTTATTGTGGGGGGGGGGGGGGGGGGGGGGGAGGGGACTATCTATAGGTTACCATCGTATTCTAAACATTTATGGCTTTTATCCATGGTATTAGAATTTGAACCCGCAGCGTCAGGTTAGATCGACTCAAACGAATCCCTTCACCTTTTTCCATGCTTCAATGACAGAATTTTAAACTCCTTAGATAAATTTAAAAGTCAACACACACAAACACACATATATACATTAATATATTAAATGGGAGTGAGGTCGATGGGCCACTTCTCTCTGCACATTGATGACCATTTATTTATTTATTGTTAATTTCATTTTTATTTTATTATATTTCAAGATGTCATGTAAACAAAATGTAATAAATAAGGATTTATTTAAAAAAATCCTTATTCCCTTCACCACGATTTTAATATCCCTTTCGTTCAAGATCTCATTTCTTCTCGCATCACCCTTTACTAGAGTAAACTGCCATACCATCTNTATATATTAAAAATGTCCGAGAACCCAAATCATTTCTCAAGTTACCCGTTAATATTCTTTTTTTGCGTTTTTGGCATAATGTCTGGGTCGACTTGATTATCAAGACAAGATAACCTCCACACATTTCAAGGTACTTGACCGATTGCATTTTTCTTAGGGTGCTATATTCTATTATGGGTGTTGGTCGTCCTCTGAAACGCTCTTCATACCAGAGTCAATTCTTACTGATAAAGGCCTAAATTAAGCATAGGAAAATGTAGATAAAATAATCGCTCTGACAAAAGGATTTTAAACAAGCCTGACTGTAATTACAACTCGATTCTGAAGCAATTATAGCATATTTCTTACGGCCTTCTACACTGAAGTAGACTTGATGAGTGAAATTTTTCAGCACAAATTTAATGAGCTTTAGCGTCAATTAGCTAGTTGAGAAGACCTGCAAAGCTTCTTGTACCTGTCTGTCAAATGTTGTGGGGCCTAGGCCATCAGTATATATATGTGTTTATCATAAAGTATTACCACTGCATAGAGAATCGTGAGTTTCAGTACTAGTGAAGTGAGCCTCTGTCCTTGATCCTCCAAAGCGAGAAATAATATTCCTCAGTATTACATTATATATTAGAAATGGATGAAGAAAGAGCGTAGTGGACAAGAAAAAACGTTATACGGAGTATTTCCAAATTTTTGGGGAGACTGGTAGACTTACCTCACAAGGTAAAGGACAAAAACTCCCTTCAGTCTGTACACACTGTTTTCTTTTTTACACTGTTTCTTCTTCCTGTTTTCATTTATTATATATATAATTTTTACTATTCTTCGTTTTTCAAAACGTCTAACATTTGTTATTAAAAAATTATTATTGTTTTTCAAAGTTACAAAGTGAATAGCTCAATTTTCTTGCGAAAAATATGCCAAAAATAGATATGAATCAAAAATAACTCTTCAAAAACACACAGTGTCCCCTATCTCCAATGTCCATGTTAAAATGGCCTATTTGTCGAATGATCTCGTTTATTTAATTTATTAGTAGGGATTTAGAACTAAGTCCATGAAGAAGAATAACTCTCCTTATCACACCATTATCAGTTGCCGGATAGAGGATGTAGGGCACGTGATAAAACGAGTCGGTCTACTCTAGAGTTCGGACAGCACGTGCACCGCCTCAGTTATTTAGGTCCTCCGTGCTGGAAGCACCCTAATAAAACCAGGAGCCGATGACAAACTAGATCGGGGGACTTCGGCATTCTTCGGCTGACTTCCGATACCACCGCAGTCTGTTCAAACCGATCTGTCTTGTACTCGGGATATTGTGGTGGCACACCCTACCAATGTGTGATGGCGTCGATACATTCTGTACGGAACTTTCAACATTAATCAAAGAAGTAAAATACTATCCATTTATATGTATGAGTGTAAATATATATATATATATGNTCCTCAGTTTAGTTAGTGAAAATTTATATTTTCAATTATATATATATACACATACATATAATAAAGTTTTTAGCTTTTTTTTCCAAGCCTTTGATGATGGTGTAGAGGAGTTCATCGATAGCAGAAACCGCTCGAGGAAGAAGGAGAAGTATAAGAGAAGATTAAAATTTATAATCCTAATATTTTTTTATTTAATTTACGAAAATGTTCATAGAACTATGTTACAGAATTTTTAGGAGAAACATATATTAAAGGACATATTTACAAATTCAAGTTTGTGAGCATTTAGTTTATTATTTTAAATAGAGAGGTTAAGTCAGGGAATCACTCGGTCATAGGAGTTGAAAGTTATTTGTGAACAAAACACTTTTTTTCTTTTATTTGCCTACGTTTCCCCCATATATATATATATAT
>KZ806869.1:586538-603020 GCA_000696205.2 Oncopeltus fasciatus
AGTCATGGAAATGTGAACTTAGGGACAGGACGTCCTCTCTCATCTTCATGATAGCCCTGAAGATGGCTTACAATGTAAGCCGAAACGTTGGCAGATAATCCTTTATTAAAAAATACATTTTTTAAATTTTTGTTTTTTTTGGATCTACCTTGACCGAACCCCAACAAAAATCATCTTAGAAAAACTATTAATTTTTCTTCACAATAAATGTAGGATTTTTAAAAATTAATTTTCCATCGAAAATTGACTAATATTAACGAAGAACAGTATACAACCACATCTTTACCACTTATTAGGACTGTAAGACATTTTAATTGATAATATCATGGACATGTTATCTTCCCATAAAACTATTAATAGATAATGTTGCCTTTCCTGCGAAATTATTAATAAATAGGCAGAAGGAAGGCAGCAACCCTTTAATGACTTTCTCGTACCTGATGTCTCTTAGATATGATTACAATGTTTATTCATGAAAATATTAATTTTTTTTTTGTGGTATTTAATCCCACGTAAATTGTACTAATTTTTAGTGAGTCATTTAAACAGATTGTCAATGTCAGCTACTCCGAGTATAAGACGATATATCCGTCTACCTCGGAGGTTAGACTCTCGACACTAGTGCGGGGAATTTAATAACTTATCAGACTTGTCCCGGTAGCATAATTGGTAAGTGCACCGGCCCGGATAGTAGGAGATCCAGGTTCAATAAAGATTTTTATTCTGTTCCCTTACACTAAAAATTAACAAAAAGATTATATTTTTACACGAATAAAGGTATCCAAAATAAAGGATAACAAGTCGAAAATTCAAATTGTAGAGCGTTCATTTATATTCCTGGAAAAAATCAAGGGTAGCATTAAGATAAATGGGTTTAAGAAACAAAGAATTGATAAAATTAAATGGCCTAAAGTTTAAGAAACAAACCCATGGAATATGATGAATAATACTTTTTATAATCAATACACTAAATGGCAACTTAAAAAACCCACTTACAAATAAAAAAAAATGGATTATCAAATCTGTCAAATTCTAGAAATAAATATTTGATTAGCTATGAATTTTTTAATGTCCTTATAGTGTGATTAAAATCAGTTACGAAAGCAATTAGGATATTTACGCCCACGCATTTTGGATATAAAGGACTTATCTATACTCTATTTTCTGTAAACTTGGTTATCGTTCCTTAAAGCTAGATTAAAAAGATAAAATGTAAAAAAAACTTACAATTAAAAGATAATATACAATAAAGAGGATGCAACAATAACAGATGTTTTATTTTTTAAACGCTTATTTTTTCACATTAAAAATATATTTACAAATATAAATATACAAAATATTTCAAAAATACATCATCGTATTTTTGAATAAAAAAAAATTAGTTTTTGAACAATTTTATGGACTTTCCTAATTTTTTGGACTCATTTTTAGGGTACAAACCTTAAACCTTAAACCTCAGACCCCTATAGTTCTGAGCAAAACTTATCGCATTGTTGTTTTAAATTAATATTTGAAAATATTTAGAGATATTGAACCCCCTTTAAAATTTACCCATTTACTCACAATTTCCACTTATGGAAATACCTAAAAGTCAGATAGATAAAAAATGAATAGCACGAATCAGAAATGGTGTCTTTCTTTTAACATTGTACTAGAGTTAGATTAACCTTCTTTACAGTTAACCCAATTCGCCCTCCCGCCACCACAGTTATCACAGAATAGTTAAGATTCACATATTCCACGCAAAATTAGAATTTTATTTAATAATCTTAAAAAAAAATAATTTAATACATTATAAGTTAATTTGTATTTACCTTATCTTCTTCCGGGTTGGACCGTGACAATACATTTGGCGACCGTAGAAGCCTATGTGAACATTATAAGTTTAATTTAAATTTAAAATAAACCTTGGAAAACTGCTTAAATGTATTATAAAATAAACACACAATGACATATATGTATATATTTCTTTTACCTTTTCTTTCATTCTTATTTACCTTTTTGTTTTTCACTGCTGCTTTAAGATTTAGATTTTAGTCTCCTCTCAAACGTAATAAACAAGAAACATATCGGAGTGGACAGAAACAGCTGTAAAATTTCAGATTATATTTTAAAAAAAACAAGCATGGTCTTGTTACTTATATGGTCATTACAAGATGAATTTGATTTAGTTCAGTACATATAATAAATGGCTGGGTTTTGCCTGCAATTGAAGAGAGCAATTTACATACCTATTTTTAAGACAATAAGCCACATTTTAAGAGGAATTCTAAGAGTTTTCCAATTCAAACAAACGGGATAAAGAACGTTACGGCCAAGAGAGTTACGGGCGTTTTAAAGAGGCACTTGACCCTCCAAAGAGATTGCTCGTTTAAGACACATGTGATGAGGCTTTCTCAGCATTTACAAGCATTTTCCAGGAGGTTTCTCATGGTTACTTTTTGGCGGGCTTTTGCCATTCTTCCACTCTTAAATAATGGTAATTGGAATTAGGTTTCTAGTTCAAGTGAGTTAGTTTTACATAGAAAACTCCGAAAACAAATCTGTTTCAAAATAAAAATATATCCAAGTTATATTTCTTACATTATTTTTTTTTTGTAACTAAGGACATCTGAAGAAAAGTGATTTTATATATTATTGTTTTTTAACAAAAATTTAACAAACAGAGATTTACATATCATTTTTAGATTACTTCTTCTTGCTAAATAAAATTTTTATATCACTATCTTATAAAATTTGTTAACTGTGCCTCAAGAAACCGTTGCAAGTTTTTCATTGTTTCTTCTTCTTTCACTCGTTCTAAAGACGGAAAGAAAGAAAAAGGGAGAGAGAGAGAGAGAGAGTGGGTGTGTGTGTCTGAGACAGAGAAAGAGAGCGAGTGTGTGTGTGTGTGTGTGAGGGGGGGGGGAATACTTNGGATCCCCTGCTATCCGGGCCGGTGCATTTACCACTTATGCTACCGAGACAAGTCTGATAAGTTATTAAATTCCCCGCACTAGTGTCGAGAGTCTAACCTCAGAGGCCGACGAATATATCATCTTAGCTTGGAGGAGCTGACATATCCTGGCTGGGACAGTTAGATTTTTTATTCTGTTTTCTTGCACTAAAAATTGATAAATACTATATTGCCTTAGGACAATGAGTCCTCATTTACAGAAAATATGTATACTCCTTAAGTAAAAACAAAACAAAAGCAAAATCAACAAATTTACTTTAATTGTAAAGAAATGATGATGTACAATCTACTAATAAAATTATAAATATAAAAAACAATACCAATGACACATTACCCTATCAATAATACAAATAAAAAATCGCACGAATAAACTAAGGATAAAGAATACTGAAGGGTATCAGGAGAGAGAGAGAGAGAGAGAGAGAGAGAGAGAGAGAGAGAGAGAGAGAGAGAGAAAGATTAAAACCATGTCTTATTGGTAATCTATTGTATTTACACCTTCTTTAATTGATTCTAGAGTAGTACTAATATGATTTATTAATAGCAATATAAATATTAAAAAGCAATGAACTCTCTTAATATTAATAAAACGAAAACCACCTCCATTAAAATATAATTTAATAACAATAACTAAAAATTGGTCTATATGAAAGAAAGAGAAAAGTGAAAATTATACAATGAAAAAGAGTCATAGGTTTTCTTCTAGTAAAGATTTGTAAATTTATTCTGCACTAAATAGTACACGGCTTATAATTTTTGTGAATAATATGGGATATACCATTAAATTAATCATAAATAGTTGAGATTTAATCAAGAGGGAGTAAAGTCATATAGTCTTGTACTAAGAAATCCCCAAACATGTATCATTTGAAGCCAATGTTCTCAATGCAAGCCATCATCAGGAGCGATAGTCGTGGTTGGTAGTGAAAGCGAGAGTCCCAGTAAGCAAATTTCTGTGAATTTCTGAACTGTTTTCCACCGAACCTGAACTATAGATGCACTCATAAATCACACAATAAATTATCTCCTTCCCCTCTTTGAATGAAAAATAAAAATTATTGGTAATAATACCGTAAAATAATGTAATAACAATGACTAAAAATGTTTAGCAACATAGTTGATAAATTTAATTTTAAGTTATATTTGAAGAAGAAGAAGAAGAAGAAGAAGAAGAAGAGAGAGAGAGAGAGAGAGAGAGAGAGAGAGAGAGAGAGAGAGAGAGGGGGGGAGAGAGAGAGGTTAGATTAGATAAGTTCTTTATTGTCATAGAATGTACATCCTTTCTTCCTGACGATTTCAGACTCCTTATAATTTACACTTTTTAATCCTGATCCTTTTCCAAACAAAACAAAAACAAAAACTTACAAAAAGCCAAAAAAAAAATGTACTGGGAGGGAATGAGGGTGGAAGGGAGGGAGAGAGAGTGAGAGTTCGACTACACTAGCTAGTTCTAGACTAGTTGGAAGGGAATGGTGAGGGAAGGGCTCACCTTCATATATGGTAATTACAGGTGATTGCTTAACAGAAATTTTTTCGTAGTAATATTGTCTAATTTAATAGTTTTTTTTTTTTTTTTATAAAATTTTCATTTTACACCTATAAAGTTATTTAATTTTTTTATTGGAAAATAAAAATGAAGATAATAAGATTACAAATTTTGGATTCCCACCTAACCTTAAGGAAATTATTTCAATGGTTTACAATAAAAGGCCTAAGTATTTCTTTTATTTTCTATATTTTAAAAATTGAAGACAACCAAACACTCGAAATTACATTCTAAAATATTTATATTTATATGTTTCTTTTCNCATTTTTTTTTTGTTAACGCAAATAATAAATCTCGATCTCTTTCTCTAAATCTATTTTTTTTCTAATTTGCCAATTAAAAAAATGAAGGAAGTTTTTTTAGAAAAAGTAGGTTAAATATCAAATTTAGTCATTATTGTAAAATTTTTGGAGTTTATAGCGCCTGCACATTAGTAAATGAAATCTAAAATAATATTAATACACAAATATATATTTGATAGATGTTAATGTCTTGTTACAATACATGTAATTTCCTCCTACGTATCTTAGAGCCGGCTGGTGTACGTATTTCTGTGGACATTCCAAAGAACATCGTATTATCCTTCAGACATTCATCCTTCATACCTATCAAAGATATCCTGATTGACGTGCATCTGCATCAAACAGATGTCCGTATCCTTCAAACAGAACAGGAATCCCCTTACCAGGCTTCTCGGTGTCATTTCATTGCAATTTATATAGAATGCCGTAGCCATGACGGACACAAACGTTCAAACTCGCAGATGTGTACCTACCTCTAGAACACTGTTCAGTTCTATGGTAGATAAGTAAATCAGCAGTTTGCTGCTGGGACTAGTTATTTACACGAGACAAAAGTAAATACCGACGGAACAGACGGAAAGGAATACACAGAGGAAAACAGAGTTCAGAGAGGACTGACTAACAAAACAGAAAAGGATGATAATTGGAGAGAAATAAATATTGTCCTTATGAATCTATTTACTTAAATCAGTAAATACTGCTGTTATTTATTACGGAATCATTTCAAAAATATAGATATCCTTCAGGACCTTATTTATTGACTTCTCCTATTTCTTCTTCTTTCAAACGAAGGGCGACTTGTTTTCCTGAAAATTTGGTAATTCTATTTATGTGTGTTCTATATTTTGGTTTCACCTCCTGAACATTTATCTTGTATTCAACATGTTTTTGAGTTAGTGTTCTCCATTTTAAATTGTATTTTACTGGGCCTCAGCCATTGATAGAACTTTTCTTTGAGTTTGGATAAAGAAGATCTAATAAAAAATTTGTATCGTTTCTTTATTGTAAAAATTGCAAAATGGAAGATGCACGCACACCTAAAGTATATATATCCCGTGACTTTGCATTCCCCGTCACTACACACTTCGGCTCAGGACAATTAAATAGACAGTCACTAATATTCGTGTCCAGAACCAAAGAAACGTGTGATATCTTCTCAGTTTACACAGCTATGTGAGGACGTAACAATAGAATCGCTAGGTCCTTCCTCTATAACAATAACTCTTTTTATTAGATGATTTTAGTTGGGGTTCGGTCAATATAGACCCCCCAAAAAAATACAAATATTTAAAAATGTGTATTTTTTAAAAAAAATATCTGCCAACGTATCGGCTTAAATTGTAAGCCATCTTTAGGGCTATCATGAAGTCGAGAAGGGAAGATCCTGTCCCTAAGTTCGGATTTCCATGACTGAAATGGAAATGTGAACTTAGGGACTCTCTCGTCTTCTTCATAAGCAGCCCTGAAGATGGCTTACAATGTAAGCCGAAACGTTGGCAGATATTCTTTTTAAAAAATACACATTTTTAAAAATTTGTATTTCTTTGGGGGTCTACATTGACCGAACCCCAACTAAAATTATTTAATAATAATATCTACGGTCCAAAAACTCTGTATTTGAACAAATAACTCTTTTTATTTTTCTTTCTAATAAAAATAAATAAAATCGAATTTACAATCCCTCCCATCTCAAATTTTGGTATTTTAATTTTTGAGATGTGTAGATAAAATCAGAAAATCAAATAATAAAAAATACGTCCACCGTATCATTAAAAGCCAAATCGAATTCGATGGTATTTGACTTTAGATTCTATCCATTCAAACCCTCGGTCAAATTTCATCTGATCATGATCTGTGGGATTTTATTAGTGATTGAAAGTTGCATAATATCCAGTTTCGACTTTTTGCTATTTTTTTTAACGCGTTGTTGTTCATTGTTTGAGTCCTGTACGTGGTTTATATGTATATAAATATATATGAAGAACAGAGAGAAGAAAGTGTAGTGAAAACACAAAAATCTTTTTTTGCTGACTTTTTCAGTTTATTTTTAGGTAATGATTATTGCTATTCGATTTTCAGTTCGTTGCTATTTGTTCGTTGAATTTATATGTACGCCTACGAAAAGCGACCCTTTTAAATTAATTTCTCAGATAAGGGCTGCTAAATAAAAAATATATGAGAGAATTTTATGTAGTAATATTAGTCACACCATAAAAGCTGAGGAAACCAGCCAACTGTGCAACACGAATAAGATGGAGGATCCATATTACTTTTATGTGACATGTACGATTTATTCATCATGTCGCTGTCATAAAGTGTAGTTATTATTATATTTCTAATACTCTATTGTTGAAGAAGTTCGTTGTGGTGTCATGTTGAATTTTATTGTATAAATTATTTCATTATACAAATTATCCATACCATAATTTTAATATATTTCTTAATTGTCTTATTTCATCAGTTTAACTAAATTTTTTGTTATATTTTAATAAAATTTTAATGTTTTTACTAAGGAAATTATTTCTTCAGTGATTTTGATATAATTTGTTGATTTGTATAATAAGTGATTTAATAATTATTATTGCACTTTATTAATAACTGTTATTTTATAAATCGCTTTGTTATGTGGTAACTGTAAGCAAGTACTACATTTGTATGGGGGTGAGTCACGAAATCAATTTATTTGAAATAAATAAATTACCCCTGAGTATGAACGGCTCCTATATTCTACGTACGCTGTGCTTCGAACCGTAATCGGTGAAGCATAACCGGCTCCTGTTAAAGGTGGTGGGGGAAAGCGACAGTCTACCCATATTTAATTACCATATGTTTAATATTATATTACATTCATGGCTAAATTCACCGGTAAACTTATAAATTATGTGTATGTATATATATGAAATAATATTAACATTAGTAATAATGATGTATAGTATATAAATGATGTATATTACATGACATAGAAAAATTTAGAGAGTNAATTTTTTTTTAATTATTAGATACACCCGTCCCTATGAGGTACCGAATTAAATATAATCACGATTTTAACCCGCTAAAAGGATTATAAAGTGGGATAAAATCTAAAAAAGAACTATGCATTCGAGAACCTATTGACTTCACGCGTTTACCCTTCAGATTTCAGTTTTGAAAAGATGAAAAATTAATTTTTTTTTTCTTATAGATTTCGTCGTATCCCCACAATCTGTATTTCTTAACAATAATTTTTTAATTCACATATTTTAAAAATTTTTTTAATTTTAATAATTTTGTGATTTACGACATGGTTAATTTTTTTTTTTTAATTTAGCACATTTCCCAACGGTAATTCTCAACGTTAGTACAATGACGCGACTCAAAAAATTTTAACAAATCTTTATTGATACTATTTTGGAGAATCTAAAAATATATTGCATAGTAAAAATTGTTTTAGTGTAACGTTGGTTCTTTTGAGCACAAAATTTTGAAATAAAAATATCAAAATCATTTTTTAAATTTATTTTTCAAACCGTTGAATGAAAAAAAAAATATTTGTATTAGACGTACTAGAAGAGACATAAAATAATATAGTTTCAACTATTGGGCGAGTTCTCTCATTTTTAAAATTCAGAAACCAAACTCGCAAGTGGGTTACCATTGTGAGCAACTGAAGGAATTAATTCTTGCCTGAAATCGGATAATGAAAAGAGCGGAGGCCGAAATTAATTATCGTTGTAGGACTTTATATACTTAATTTGCAATTTTAATTGAAATGTTTTTATCTAAAGTTTATTAAAAAAAAAAATTTAATTGTTAAGTTGTAATGCAATTTTCTAAAGTATATTTTCTAAAGCCTTTTTAACTAAAATCGCTCAGTAAGGAAGGAGAATATTAGAATTTAATTGCGATGGAGAGCGCTCCCCCCACTCTTCTTTCCTTACCTGTTTTGAGCGAACCTTTTACGCTTATTTTTCTCTTCGGCTTGTTTATTAAATATCCTTATTTACTCTTATTTATATCCGTCTTCGGGAATTCGGCTCGGAATACGCAGCACCTGCGTTCCGGACAACCACTTATCAATATAGGGGATTTTAACTATTTCTTATCTAGGACATTCATTTGAAGGAAGAAATAAAATTCAGTTAAGACAATAATAAGTAAATTGACACCAAATATGATAATTTATTATTTGTGTGTTTGAGCTCTAGCTGGTTATCATTCAGACTTACCCCTAACTTCCCCAACGCTTTTCTGTCTCTACCCTCACCCCATCTCTCGGGCAGAGCCGTATTTTTTCTGTATGCGCATGCTCACAAGTCTCTATCCGAGGTTGGAGAGGTTTTCTTCCGCTGTCTCATCCTTGTCTAGCAGCCCATTCTTGGTTCCTGAGAATCTTGGAAATCTACTTGATCATCATCTCTCATCCCAGTCACTCACCCGTATTCGAATCCCTACTACGATTCTTCAGGACTTTAATAAAACCTTTTGCGAGTGTTAATTTTTGGCCCTCAATAAATTATTACATATAAGAAATCAGGTTGCCTTACTTCATCAAGACGATACTGGGAACGATATTGTATTTATGGTTGTGACAGAACTGATGAAGACCTGTATGAACGGAAAGCACTGTATCAGTATAGGAATATACAGGAAATACCGTTAAAGCTGCTTCCACTTGCAATTTTATAAATACTGTGTTAGTCAAAAATCACTCCAGTTTCTTTAAGAAAGACCGAGATCAAATCGTAAACACTAACAGAAAAAATAAACCTCAGCTTATGATTAAGTGTCTCATTCTGAACTGAGAACTGACTTTCATTAAAGAAATGTATAGATTTCTTGGGTAATATATGGACAATTTTCTTTTATCAGAAAAATTATAAAGTTACAATAATTAATAACAAATAAAGACGTCTTAAAAAAATGAAAATCCTTTTTGATAAAGCAAAATAGGTAATATTGGAATGCAATTTGATCGTTGAAACTTACACATGTTGTTGAATACACTTAATGTGTGTTCATTAATGTTATTTCATATGTCAAATTTATATTATTTTATTTTAATATTGACGTGAATTACTGTGAATATAGGCACAAAAATGTACATTTTATATTCAATTGTTTTTTATAAGATTTGAATTTAAGAGTACTTAAATAAAATAAAACAACTATTAAAATAATATAAAAAACAACTTAAGGTCAAATTTCTTTTGTATTTTTTTAAATTTATATTTCATAATATTTTTGGTTAGTGAGTTATTGATTTTTAATTAAAATGCAGAGAAACTTGGGCANATATTTTATTTATAAGAATTTACTATAAAATAATTATTATTATATTGATTATAAGTAAATATTTATGAAAGTAGATGTGAAACTCATGTCATAGAAGAGCTTTTATCAACTCAGATGGTAAAAAAGTAATGTTTCCTCTAACAAAAACTGTTTTCCTGGGAATACAGATTTTTTTTTTTTTTTCATTTAGACCAAAGGCAATATTAGCATAAGATAGATGCCATATTCTTTTAAACCAAGTTTCTTTACAAGGAACACACAGACACACGCACAAAAAAAAATTACAACAAAGTAAGGTAATTTATGTTGAATGCCCGAAGCAGCAGAAGAAGCTTGTGTACGCCAAGGAGTTATTTATAGCCCACTTATACTTCCAAACAAGACAGTAATTTCTCAGATTTTTTCCCTTTTCAAAATTATTTTTAAACGCTGGTTCAACTTAATGTTTTTTTTTTCAAAGAAAATAATTTTTATAAATCATTTTAATAATATTCATCAAAATTCTTGTGTAGGCCTCAACTGAACCATGGGAAAACGTTTCGGCCTTACAAATCTAGGAACTCCTTTTGAGTAGGCTTTTATCGGCAAAATACAATACTCAAAATTGTTACGGGTGCTTTGATGTGTTCTTTTTTCTGTGTTCAATTACTAGCGCATGTGAATAAACATAAATAAATATATATGAAACTTGATTTAAAAATTTAAACTGAATTACATCATAAAGCAAAGAGAATGTTGGTTAATGTGAGAAGTACGATGATTTTTTTTAATAAAATAAACTTCATTTTAGATGAAAATTACTTTTTTGGTAATCATTGAAAGAAAACTACATATTTTTATTATTAATTATTTNTATTTAAAAGACCCTCTTTATTGCTCGACTTTGAAGCCTCTTTTGATTCTGTGAAAATTACATTTTGGGTTATGATCCAAAGGAAAGCGATAGTGCAAAACTAATTTTCCACCAAGAGAACGTAAATATGCTGTTTTCATAATTTGTTATTTTTGCAACCACATACCTAAAACGTCTATTATTCAGATATGTGTTACCAGAATTCCCTATCTATATATACAAGAAAGATAACGTAGAAAAGGGGGGTTTTATATGAAGACAAAAATTTCTGGTCATATCTTTGTGGTTTTATTTAAGTTCCGAAAGAAATTATTTATTACAATGTAAAATGTATTTTACTAACGTTTATGCTCTATAACATTTTACCAAAAAGGCGTACTAAGGAAGATATTTACGAATTTAGCTACGATGGGAGAGCGGTCCCCCCACTCTTCCAGTCTGGAGCAAATTTTAGTTCTCATATCTTGATTGTTCTGGACTTTTCAAGAGTTATGTATCGCAGACCAGGTAACAGGGGTGGGAAAATAGAACAGTTATTATTGCAGTTTGGGGTTGCTTAGCTTCTACAGAATAATTATATTTACTTTTCTACTATGTAATACACTATAGAAAAGAGAATGTAATACTTAAAAAAAAATAAAAACATTTAAACTAGAACTAATTATAATTATAATTAGATAACTTTTAATATTTTACTTTCTAAAAAAAGTTTAAATTCAAATTTCATAAAAAGAAAATTAGACAATCATGACATCTTGAAAAATCTCACACACACATACGTGCGTGCGTGTTTCAAACATACTTTTTTAACAGTGCATTATAATTTATTTATTATTACACTGTATATTTTATGATGCAGTTTCTTATTGCAGGACTTTTTCCTTGGTTTTATCCATATTATTTACGGTCGGCTTATACTTATCCCTACAATATTTTTTTAAATTCCTCTTCCCGTTCTTCCGTGACCCAGAATTTCTAACTTAACCAAATCTAACGACCACTTAGAATGTTCAGATCTGAGCCCTGTATAATCGCAGAAATTCACCCCCCCCCCTCCCCTTTTCTTCAGAAATAGCAATCAAACAAAAGAAGGGAATCCAATGTCCCGGATATAACCAGGATTGTAGCTGAATTCGATCCATGAACGTCCCAGTGAATTAGTTCCGGCGAACTATTCCTAGAGGTAGGGTTCTAGTCTTTATTGTCCTCTCGAATGCCTAATTCCTACTCTGGAATAGCACATTTCCTTGTAAAACTACTCCGGGATTCTGGAATTAATTCGCAATTCACCTTTATACCAAAACTATTTCCACTTCTAGGAGTCTCTCTGCTTCTCCAGGCACTCTACTTACCCGCCGCCCGCATGTACTTAATTATATTGCCAGGCAATAATCTGGAACAGTGATGATTTTCTTCCATGGAGATTCCATTTTGGAGACTTGGAAATGTAAGGTATGCCTGAGGACATATACATCCCTAACGGCTGGACCAATTTTGATGGCATTTTTCTATGATTCCTTAATGGCGAGTCCTAGACGGGGAGAAGTAAACTCATAAAATAAGAACGAGCACATTGAGAGCGGGGGAGAGAGACAAATACAATGGCAGAGAGAGAGAGAGATATATATATAGGGAGAATTAGTGAAGGGGGGATGGAGAGTGAATGGGTGAGGAGTGAGAGAGAGTGAGGGGGGAAAGAGAGAGAATTTCCAGAGAATTTCCTTCACTACTCTTGCTTGTATGTGTAGTGAACGGTTAGCAATAGAGTTGAGAAAGCACTTATGATATTTAGTTATAATTTCATTAACAATTTTAGCAACTATTGTATAATAATAATTTCACTCAAGACATTCAGATTTATTGTTAAGTGTGTATAATGGAGTCGCCTTAATACTTGTGACATTTAGCCAGTTTTATTGTTAATTTCTGTTATAATCTTGTTTTTAACGACGAATTTCCTTACATTATCTTTATGTAGTCAACAGTTCGCAATTGAGTCAAGAAAACAAATGTGAGATATAGTAAATATCCTACCCAAGTAGTACCTACCCAATACACGGATATTTTATTATTTTATTCAATATAATATTTATTTTATAAAATTAAATTTTACTTCTACTATGTTCTACATATATTTTCTTAATAATAATAAATAAATATAAGCATAAACATTATTAATTTTAGTCTAGTAATAAATCTTCTTGGCGGGATTGTAATAACTTGTCATCTTCCTGTTCACAGAAGAAAGCTACTTTTTTTTTTTTTTTTTTTTACCTTGAGAACACTAGAGCGCCTAAGCGTGTATATATAAATACACATATAGGAAGTAGGATCGGTGAAGATCTGTAATTATAACAGCTGCGTCATGATACAAAGTGAAAAGCAAAATTTGCCAATGAGACATACGAAAATATTAGAAATTAAAAATTAAGAATAATTCAATATTATATTTAACTTCTAGTGCAATATCCCTGTATAATTAATACACTGAAATTCACTTGAGAATTATGTAGCCTAGAAATTGATTGGATATTCCAACAAAGCTCGTACTCCAGTCAATTATAGACACAGAATTTAGCCCATTTGTTGTCAGTGAATCCACTGTTCTTATCACAGGTATCTATTGTACCTCTGCTATCAGTTAATGCGCGCGCCATCTGTGAACTTACTTCATTGCCCGAATTGATAACGGAACACAACCGATTTTCACTTCCAAGCCGGTGAATGCTTACTGTCCTGGATAAATCAGATGACTTGCGGAGCATTTGAGTTATTGCGAATAACGTACTAGGACTGTATGTCCATGTTTCTTTTTTCATTCTTTTCGGGTGAGTAAAATTAATTTAGCATATGTAATACTTCTCTTACTTCTTTGTTGCTACTAAATAATAAAAGTCCGTCATACAGGGGCTGCGTAATTTTAGAAAATTTGATATGTTTCATTAAAGATAGATTAGTTAAGAGTAAATGAGATTTATTTGATTTTATAAGAAAGAGAGAGTGAGAGAGAGAGGGAATAGAGGGGAGAGGGAGAGAAATAGAGTGAGAGGAGAGTGGGGTAGAGAGAGAGAGAGAGAGAGAGAGAGAGAGAGAGAGAGAGAGAGAGAAGAGAGTCAGAGTGAGAGAATGAATGTAAAAAAAAATGCGATATTGGATCCACTCGGGTCTCACAATCCTGGCCTTGCGGGATCAAATCCCGGCCAGAGCAAGCTTTTATTGATAAATAATGGCGGGTCGTGAGTCATTGATGTTTAGAATGGGGTGGCAACCGGTAGATAGCCCCTCCCTCCAAGACATTGATCGGTTGAAAGGTAAGCTAACACTTTGAGAAAAAGAAAAAGTGCGACAAATAAAATTGGCTACAAAATGTATGGATATAAACAAGCAATATTCGTAAAAATATCTAAAAGAATTATAGATTATACATTTTCGAAAATTACGTCTTACAAAATTATACATTTTAGAAAAAAAACAATATATAAAAAAACTTATTGATTGAAGATTACAACAAATACAATATTTATAAAAAGAAATAAAAAGCAAATTCGAGTCTAACAAATAACTGAAAATGTAAGCTCAGCGATATATTCGTCTTACTCGGGGGTTTAGACTTGGAGCTTAGTGCGGTGACTAGAAGGAATTATCTAGCTAGCCTCGGTAGTGTAAATGGTTACACGCCAGCCCGGCAAGCAGGAGATCCGGGTTCGAGTCCCAACTAGGTTAATAATATTTTTTTATTCTATTCCCTTGCATTTATTGTATCAGTAGTTAGGGTTTAAAGAAATCGTAATTTTTTTTTCTGCCTAAATGAAATAGTTTTTCTATCAGTTTTTTTTTTTCATAAAATTTAACATATTACTTCTTAATAAAAAAAAAAAATAAATAGCTTATTCTTGAAAATCAGACCAATAGAAGGGAAATTTCTTACAATGTCAATTACAAATATTAGTCATTTTTTTGCAGCAGGTTAGAGATAAACAATAATTTGTTGGTAGAAAAAAAATATTTTAAGAACTACACAGCGAAATTAAACAGTCATTTGTTGGGGTTTTATATTTTGTCTATAATTTAAAATTATTTTTAAAATTTTGTTCATTTATACACCACAGTTTTCTAATTCATTTTCTTGTTTGGTCCTCCTTTTATTTCCATATAGTATGGTTTCAGTCTATTTTAATAAAAAGTTTTTTTTTAAATTGTTAACTAAAAAAAAAATTAACATGACCTATTCAAATAAAGGTTGGATAATAATAACTTAGATGCTTTTAGTTGGGATTCGGTCAAAGTAGATTTTTTTTTAATTTCATATAAGTTTAAGTAAAAATCAGGAAATTAACTTTTTATTATATTCTAACCCCATTTCGTAGGGAAATAAATTTTTTTTTGTCATTTTTTCCCCAATATTTTTTTTTCTTTTGCTTCTGACTAAATATGATAAGTATACTATTGATGGATGGCTAATGCGTAAAACATGGGGTAAGAAAGCAATGCTAATAAGCCTCGGACCGCCATGATGTATTCCGGAGCCGTGCGACAGGTAGCGACACGAGGCTGGTTCTTGTGGGCGGCAGACAGGCCACCGACTGCGTACAGCTGTTCTTCGGCCGGCAGCGAGCTATACTCCTGAATTATTGATGTCCTCCCCATGTTCGAGTATGTCGCCGATGACGGGTCAACGGAGAGCGTATGATCCTATCAGATTTACAGCCCGACGCAAAGTTCAATTGTAAACAGAGGATATAACTCAAGCGGATTACTTCAGCCTAACTACACTTCATTCTCTTAGAATGGATAAAGTTTATCCTTTAAAAAAGGATAGCAATAAGACTATATTAAATTACAATTTTAGCATAAAATAAATAAAAAATCATGTATGAAAAAGCTGCACAGAAGATTAAAAATCCTAGAAGGACAAGATAGCAGCGTACTAAGACAAATTTCCAACGATATAGAAAGATTGGAAAAGAAAACAGTATCATACCTTCTATTATCCTTCTTCATTGGTTTCTGCAAACCATCTTCTGTTGGCGAGCGCTGTCGGACATTGTGAAGATGGACAATGTCCGATAGCGCTCGCCAACAGAAGATGGTTTGCAGAAACCAATGAAGACAGATTACAAAAGGTAAGATGGTTCTATATTCATATTGGTAGTGGAAATAACCTTTTAAAACATTAAGTGATTGACCTCATCTTACAGGCTGTAGAAGAGAATAAGGGTAAAATTACGTCACGAAGAATATGCTTAAGCAACAACGCATATTTTTTAATATGATATATTATATATACATACGCTAAAACGCTAAGCATTATTCACAATTATGAATTTTATGCTGGAAAAATTAGTCAGGGTTTTGGCCAGGATCATACAAAAAAAAAAAAAATACTCCAAAATGTTTAGGTAATTATCTATTATTATTTACACTATCAAAGAATATAATAAAATAATTACCTAACGATTTTGTAGTATTGTATTTTATGATTCTGGCCGAAACCCTGACTAATTCCTTCAGCATAATAACCGACGGCCAACCAACCTCCAAAGATTAATTATAT
>KZ806869.1:667404-692628 GCA_000696205.2 Oncopeltus fasciatus
ACACACACACACACACACACAATAGATATATATAATTTATATTATATTTACTTATTTATTATTTAAATATTATATAGTATATTATTAATAGTATATTCATTATTATCATTAGTCTATGATTTATTTCTTCTTTTCGTAGCCGTTATTTAGAATAAATGAAAACATGAGTTGTAAAATGTTAAAATCTTAGCTTAGTGTATCTCTGCTAGATAAGGAAGCAGACGGTGTTTGAAAGAAGATCGCTTTGAAGAAGGTAGGAACCTTTACGTTTCACTGATACTAATCACTGTTCTTGAACATCATCACGTGATGGAGTCACATCTCTCTCTTTGTGTGAGCCGGTAACCCCCCGTCGTAATGTATGCGTGGGATGGGTCGCTATCTCCCGACATCTTGACACCAATTCCAACTTTACGAGCACCTCTACTCTACGTCCTATAGCGGTCGGAATGGTGTTAAGTAGCGCTAAAGATCGTATACCATAACTTTAGCGCTTAATAAAGCGCTCCCTCTACCCATTACAGCACTTTGTCTTTTGATTGTCTCACTAAATTATATTTTATAAGTTCTTAGCAAGAAGAGCTGTTAAAAAACCTAAACAAGTTTTGATGAAAACATAACAGATCCTTTCATAGAAGAAATTTTTTTTTTAATTTACATAAATATAATATTTAAACTACTAATATATGAAGAAGATGTAAAGAAGCCCAAAAAAATACTGAAGAAATTTAAATGTGTTTCATAAACTAACAAATAAATATTCTGTTACACAACAAGAATGATATCTGTCATGCATGAGCTGTATTATCCAAGCAGACTTCTTGTGTTTCATTATCATGAAATTCATATTTTATTGAGTAAATCAGTCATTTACTTACATAATAGCCTTTAGAAGGACATATTAAGATTAAGTTATCTATTATAATCGGTAGGAAAAAGAGCGGGACATTCTCAATCTTCTTAGTTAAATTCCTAAATATATATCATAATAAGCGTTTTTAAAGAAGAAGTATTAAAAAAAAACCACAAATATCTGAAAACTAAATTTTGCAACTGTGGTGTTCTAAATGCTTTCGTCACACCAATTTACAATTTTGAACTGTTTTTAAACCTCAACTTCTCTACGTAAAAAAAAAATTTTAATTTCATTTTTTTGAAAATTTAATTAATAAAGTATGTACACAAATCTAGTAAATCTAGTTTATAAATAAATTATGCGTATATTTGTATATGAAATATGATTTATTTATAACTCAGTTACCGTCAATGCTAAGGCACGTTTGCCCCATGGAATGTGTTGGCTATATCCGACCTGGAGAACCGCAATTGATTTTAAACACCTTGGACAAATGTGAAATAGTCTTGGTTGCCATTCAAGAGGTCTGATGGATTGGAGAGGTTGTAACAATTAACTATCTCAGCTTTAACTAGTCCTTGATTACATTTACAGAAACTGGTTCTGTTGTTCGTGAGAGACTTGCTCAGTAAGTTTGTGATATTAGGCCGATCAGCCGATGGGAAGTTCTGAAGTACTAGTACAACATGTGTCCATGTGCATAGAGGAATCCTTAGAATGGGTCACTAGAAGGATGTTTTTACAAAGAACTTGAGGGACACATTGATATGAATGTGCTGGAAAAATGGCTTGAAAATAATAATGGGGGATAAGAATACTAAAATTGGTAACTACGTATCGGCTTACTATTGGTCCTTTAAGCCTCCATGAGGATTCAAAAGATAGTGCAAAATGATTGGTAAATTAAATGTGCTCATATGTTTTCTTCGTAAGAAAATGCACTTGGCAACCTTAGTAAAAAATTGGTGTTAATGGCGGAATTACCACTTAACATATAGATCTTGTACTTGTGAGTACTTAACAGATAGATCATGTACTCGTGAGTACTAAACATATAGATCGAGTACTCGTAATTACTTAACATATAGATCATGTACTCGTGAGTACGAAACATATAGATCGAGTACTCGTGATTACATAACATATAGATCGTTTACTAGTGAGTATTATACGTATAGATCATGTACTGGTGAGTACTAAACATATAGATCATGTACTCGTGAGTACTAAACATATAGATCATGTACTCGTGAGTACCAAATATATAGATCATTTGCTCGTGATTACTAAACGTAAATCATCATTGATTGATGAGAGATTGGATAGAGAAGCGAATGTGAACTCGGGATCATTATTTTTAAGGTTAGAGTTCGAATTTTATCAGCAAAGATGGAATGTGTATGTACTATGATTTGCTACAGTCAACTGTAGTGACCGATCTAAATTCTTATTATAAAAATATTAAATTATTTAATAAGTATTAACTGAGACCCACAATTTGATAACTAGTGAAATGCTTGTAAAATGATATTGAATGAGCTAATAAAGGTAACCATTGAATATCGCAGAAGAAAACCGACGTTTGCCGAGGAATGCATAGTCCTACTTAGCACATCGATCCACGATCCAGAACAAGTACAAAGAAGAAACGTGGAAGATTACCCAGAAAGAAGGAGAAGTAAGAACTCGCGAATGGAAACAAAAGGAACCGCTAGGAGAAACCAATATGTTAGATGATATTAAAGTCGCTTTCGAGGGGGAAATAAAATAACATTAAGATTAATGAAGGGAAAAGTGGATTTTAACCCCATATTCGTGCCTGTAGTGGTAAAAAATGTTTCACTTGTCTTTGAGGAATCCTCATCGAAAGAAAGGCAAGTCATTTCTAAGAGACAGACAAAACATGTCTCAAGTTCTTTTGAGAATTGTTAAAATGGAGTTTATAATGCTGGGAAAATCCACAATGACTCGGGGACGGACAATATTCCCTATAAGGGTTGAAAGTGCAGTGGAGAAGAAGTGACAGAAAAGTTAGTAGTTGACATATTGAAGGAAGAAAATCAATCAGCTGAATAGAAGAAGTCAGCTGGAGATTCGCTTTATACATGAGAAAAGGTATGTATCATCATGCAATACTTATACAGCCTTCTCCAATCCTGCTAACAGCATAAATATTCCTGTCAATCATTAATTTGCTTCCTTTTGCAGAAAAGATAGATCAAATATTTTATTTGTGAACCTTGTCGGAAAGAAAAGGAACAAGGAATTGTTCCTCGAACAAGCCTGTGATTTTTCGAACAGAGATAAAGTATAGAAAACAATGGTTGAAATCAACGCCACACCCAAATATGTTCGTTCAGAAAAAATGAAATACAATATGTTTTACCTGAGTTAAGGGATAAATGTCAAGAGGATTCAGAAAGAAAATAAGTGTGAGGCAGGATGAATAGCTGATGTGCTATACGTTATCTTTCACTGTAGAAATCATATGGAAACGCTAATATTCTGTTACTGGCAAACTCTTTAATCGACTAATTCAGATCCGGGGATTTTAAATTTATTAAGATATCCCAAGAAGGACATTACAAGTCGCAAAAGAAGTTTTCCAGGTAGAGAAAATAAGAGTCTACTGCGAGAATCGGTCTAATTATACACCTAGAAAATTTAAGTGAATGGGTACCTTAACTATCTCTGAAAACCTTGAAAGCACGACATGTTTGGAAGGTACAGGTTTTTTTTTCTTCCCTCTTATTACAGTAACCCTGCCATAAGGGAGTATAATCTGTTCATACCATACACATATTGTATACAATGTACATGTACAGTAAAGCTTGATTATTTTCTGTTATAAATTATAAAAAATTAAATATTTTTCAGGATAAATTTATCACAGTAAGGGGCCACGAAGATTCCCTGCATTATTCCATAAGCCAATAAAAGCTACTTTTACAGTCTCCCCAAATGGTTTGAAAAAAGAGCTTGGCTGATAATTAGCTTTAAAGCCCCTTGAAAGCCTCGACAATTACCCCCTGTTTTAATTAGAGACAGCATTATCTTATCGCTCTTTTCAAATGTCTATTGAATGAAATAAATTTCTGATAAATATATTATATATGAATGAGATGGCCAAATAGATATATATCAGTTGTATGATTATTAATGATGTTAAAATTCTGAATATCTTTTCAAAAAGAGTTCTTCAAATAAATTAGAGAAAAATTCCGCAATAATTTATTCTTTTTAATTGAAGAGCTCCTAAAGGGTTATATAAATACATAAAAAACAATAAAAATAAAAATTGTGTAATTTCAGTGGACAATGGTTTTTACGTGAATGAAGTATCGTAGAAAAACAAAAAAAATTTTAATTGTATTTTTTGGATCTTCCTGGACCGAACCACAACAAAAAAATGTCTAATAATAATATCTACGGTCATGAAAACTCTCCATTTGATATTATGAATAATACATTTATTTATTTGCATTTAGCATTCTAATAAATTTACATGTGATTCTATAAAAATTTATTTCATAATTAATTTTTTTTTGTAAATGTATATTCAATTTAAAAATTATGTTATGTAAAACTTTCCGCATTCTAATCTCCGAAATGTATAATTTAATAACTCTTTTGTAGTAATAAAGTAAAATTTATATAATTTTTACAAATTATCTCTATTAATCTTTTAAGTATAATCAACAAATAATATATATATATATANACACACACACACACACAATAGATATATATAATTTATATTATATTTACTTATTTATTATTTAAATATTATATAGTATATTATTAATAGTATATTCATTATTATCATTAGTCTATGATTTATTTCTTCTTTTCGTAGCCGTTATTTAGAATAAATGAAAACATGAGTTGTAAAATGTTAAAATCTTAGCTTAGTGTATCTCTGCTAGATAAGGAAGCAGACGGTGTTTGAAAGAAGATCGCTTTGAAGAAGGTAGGAACCGTTACGTTTCACTGATACTAATCACTGTTCTTGAACATCATCACGTGATGGAGTCACATCTCTCTCTTTGTGTGAGCCGGTAACCCCCCCCCCCCCCCCCCGTCGTAATGTATGCGTGGGATGGGTCGCTATCTCCGACATCTTGACACCAATTCCAACTTTACGAGCACCTCTACTCGACGTCCTATAGCGGTCGGAATGGTGTTAAGTAGCGCTAAAGATCGTATACCATAACTTTAGCGCTTAATAAAGCGCTCCCTCTTCCTATTACAGCACTTTGTCTTTTGATTGTCTCACTAAATTATATTTTATAAGTTCTTAGCAAGAAGAGCTGTTAAAAAACCTAAACAAGTTTTGATGAAAACATAACAGATCCTTTCATAGAAGAAATTTTTTTTTTAATTTACATAAATATAATATTTATACTACTAATATATGAAGAAGATGTAATGAAGCCCAAAAAAATACTGAAGAAATTTAAATGTGTTTCATAAACTAACGAATAAATATTCTGTTACACAACAAGAAACATATCTGTCATGCAGGAGCTGTCATTTTCACTTGTGTGAATGAAGTATCGTAGAAAGTGGACATTTAAGTCCTAGTACCAGCGCAAATAACTAAAATTCCCTGGGGGAAACAAAATTAAATTCAAGTTTAGAGCTACTGCGAAAGATAGTAATGGAGAGAAGAAGCATACATATAATTGAAATATTATAACTAATAATATAATTAGTGCAACCCTTTGATAAGGTTATATAAATTTAGTAATTATATAAATGGCATTATGCTCTCACAAACCCTTCTTATGAAACACCACATTTCCCTCCGGCAAATTTAATTATTTTGAAAATTATTAATGTATTATAATTATTCCTTAAGCATATTGTTTAGAGAAATGTATCATTTATTCAGTATAAAGATAATTTTTACCGAATGCAGTATGATAATTTAAATATATTAAAATACTAGAATTACACTAGTTTTTAGGGTTGTTTAAGTTATTGATTAAGGGAAAACCTCAGTATATACGGCGTCTATATCTTTGGTTGATTACATCAGTGTAAAGGTATCAAATGATGAGTTTTTACAATACCTCCAAGTAAATTAGAGACCTCTTAGCTCCACACCAGAGCCCTGAGCCGCGTCATAATGACGTCACAAATTGGGTAACTATTTTGGCGCCAGATATATTACGGTTTCAATTAAGTACTATAGACCAAGAAGAGTTAGGAAAGCCAACAAAATCAACAAGAAAGCCGGATATTAATTTAGCGAGTGCCAAGCCGGAAGCGGCTACTGACACTATATCTACAAAGATTTCAGTTCACCAAACTTTATATTAAGTATTTATACAATACAAAATTATTGGGGATTAACATCGAATGTAAAGTTTTCAAGAGCTGAGCAGGCTCACCTCGTATTAGAACTCCAAAACCAAAATATGAATAAATAAATGAATTTTTGGATAATAGTGAATGACACGTAGAAAATGACGAAGGTTTACTTTAATAAATTAATTAACCTTAAGAATTAAAATACATTAGGCTTAAAGTTATGATCAAATTAAAATAAATAATTAGAAATACATAATAAATATAAATGAAGTAAGGTTAAAGCTCGTGAACTATTTCATCTACTGAGTAAAAAAACCACAATCTGTTAAAAATATTAATTTTATTGTGGTTTTTAATCCAACGTAAATTTTAAACAATTAATGCGAGGGAATAGAATAAAAAATCTATCTGTCCTAGCCAGGGCTCGTACCTGGATCTCCTGCTTTCCGGGCAAGCGCTTTATCCGATTACGCCAACGGGAGAGACAGAAAACTTATTAAATTCACAGCACTAGTGTCTTTTTTCAAGCCCTTACCTTGTAAGCGTTTGAACTCCGAAGTTATAGACCTAAAAATGTATGCTTGGCATGTAAGAAAGGCTAAAATACATTTTTTCCTAAATAAATAATCGAAGCGGTGCAGAGCTCCAACTGAAGCTGTTCTATATACTTCCTGAAATATTCCTTGCTGTATACCGTAGTTGTTCTTACCCTAGGGAGGATCTTCAGAGCCTGCTCTTAAATGTGAAATACAACCCTTATTTCGTGAGAACTCCCCCTACTTTTGAATAAATAGTAAGTGTATTTTCTTAGATGGATATTGCAGACCATAAAGCGTATAAAATCTTCTTCTGGCTCATATCCACAAAAACTGTTTTTTTTTGTTGTTTTTTTTGTTTTTTTACAGATATACTGCTATATAAAAACTCTTCATTCAACAACATAAATACAAAGATTTTAACCGATCATGCTTACCAAACATATTTTACTTTACTAATATGTACACACACACACACACACACACACACACACACACACACGCACACACACACACANACACACACACACACACACACACACACACACACACACACACACACACACACACACACACACACACACACACACACACACACACACACACACACATATATATATGGTATATATAGATATATAATTGTAAAAAACATAGGTTTGAAATCAAAAAATTATATTACAGTGATTTAGCTAGGAGTTCAATCTGAAATAAAAACCTAGTTCAGTTATATACTTTTAAAATATCAATATTGTAGTTTATGAATCGTAAAAAGAATTACCTTATTTGAATGAAAATATTCCTATTGAATAATAAACTGAATGGGATATAAAGTAAAACAGAACACGAAGAAATAAAAACTAAATAAGAAATTAATAAAAATTCATTTGTAGAAATATTGCAATATCAGGAGCATCTTCTAGTCACGTTTTCATTATATAAAATAGAAGTTAATTTTAAACATAGAATGTATATTATGATATGAAATAGAAACTTCAAATGGCCATTATGGATTGTAAATAAATATGTTTGCTTTATATTTAAAGTGTCTCTCTTATATATTTTTTATTATTTAAAATACAGGGATTATATGCTTTTATTTTAAATATTTTAAACTTGAATTTAAATCACTACGTAGCACTTTGATCTACCATGATATCTCCGTTTCAAATAGAGCTATCAGCTTGTTATAACCTGAACTAGGACTCTTTGCCAATAAAGGAGATGAAAATATTAATTCAAGCCGTCTTAAATTTATAATTTTGCCCTTGTTTCAAATTCTTCACTTCCTGATGGATTTGAAGTTTAGGACCTTATGCAATTATTTTTTGCAATTCTAAGAGTGCGTTGATTTTGCGCTCTTTAATTTTTCTAAATTAGCTAATTCTAACACCCATATTCTGACAGGTTATTAACCTCCAATTCATCTATGTTTTATTCCTTGAAACATTCACATACTTTAAGCAAAGAAAAATGCATTATTTGAGAAATGACTAGAGGCCTTTCTAACATGTCATTAGTTTCAGAGTAAGCTGAAGTATTTCATTCGAATTTGCCAGAAGAGTTACCTTTCCAACATACTTGCATAAGTACATTAATGTAGCTCATTACGAATCGTTAGCTAGTCCAGGGGACAAAAAAAACATCCTCAATCTCTAATGAAAGATACTATGTTATCCTTGATTAGAATTTAAAAATTGTGGGCTCAAGATGTCACCCTGCATGACTTCCCTGGTAATAGTAACTCTGAAGAAGTAATGTATACTGTTCAAACAACAAAATATGTATTAAATATATTTTATAATATAGTTCAATTACACGCAAAAATAAAAGTAGAAAAAGAGATATAGCCATTTACTTGCGGTTTAAGGTACAAAAATTTAATATGTCGTAATGTAGGCAAGACATGACTGAAAAATATCTTTACGGCTAAAAAATATATTAGTTTTGGAAATAGTAGCCCCCTTCGATGGAGTCTTTTTATTATACATTAACCATTTTAACATTTTAAACATTATCTGTTTACAATTAAGTTAATTGTAATTAATTATTTTTAATATTATATTATGATAATTATAAATTTAAAAAAAAATTTAAATTATAAAATAAAGTAAGTATAGGCAAAAAATAAAAGGTTCTATGTTTGGATCAGAATTATAAAAACACATTGCTTATACGACAAAGATTGTCTTCGACTTTCTCTGTCACAACATCTTGTAATTTTATTTCTCTACTTTACCAGCTTGACTACTACGTCTTTTACTTCCTTTTTATTTGATCCACCTCCATCTTCTAGATATATTCTCATTCGCATTTCTTCTAGATCTGAGCTTCTCGACTAAGTACCAGGTACAACGAGATCTGAGAGGATTGACTAAATCAGGTCAGAGTCTTAGCGTTCATTGGCCTACCTAACCTTCCCGACTGTTAACCCTTTGATTTTCTTTCGCTTTTATTTAGCTCCGTCTTCTACATATAGTCTCATTCGCATTCCTTCTAGAGCTGAGCTTCTCATCTAAGTACCAGATACAACGATGTATTTCAGATTATAGATATAGTCATCTTTGTTATCATTAGTGACCCACCTTAACTCCCGAACTATTGTCTTTCTTCATTCCTTTATACTAGAACTACATTCATCCAATTCATACCCTTCCTTTCGTACCCAATCCACCCGCGTGCATTTATACTGTTTCAGATGTGGCGAGATCCTATTATATTGATACAGTCGTCTCTGTCCTAGCATTGACCTACCTCACCTCCCTGACTGTTGTCTCTTTCTCTTCATTCCTTTCTGCTACAACTACTTCCTTTATCTCCAAACCCTTTCTGTCGAACTCAGTCATGTCTCGTGCTCTAATAGTGCTTTACTACTGTCTCAGATGTGGCGAGATCCTATTGTATTGATACAGTCGTCTCTGTCCTAGCATTGACCTACCTCACCTCCCTGACTGTTGTCTCTTTCTCTTCATTCCTTTCTGCTACAACTACTTCCTTTATCTCCAAACCCTTTCTGTCGAACTCAGTCATGTCTCGTGCTCTAATAGTGCTTTACTACTGTCTCAGATGTGGCGAGATCCTATTGTATTGATGCAGTCGTCTCTCTCCTAGCATTGACCTACCTCACCTACCTGACTTTTGTCTCTCTCTCTATGATTCCTTTCTACTACTATTTCCTTTATCTTCAAACCCTTTCTGACGAACTCAATCAGGTCTCGTGCTCTAATAGTGCTTTACTACTGTTTCAGATGTGGCGAGATCCTATTGTATTGATGCAGTCGTCTCTCTCCTAGCATTGACCTACCTCACCTCCCTGACTGTTGTATCTCTCTCTATGATTCCTTTCTACTACTATTTCCTTTATCTCCAAACCCTTTTTGTCGAACTCAGTCATGTCTCGTGCTCTACTAGTGCGTTACTATTGTTTCAGATGTGGCGAGATCCTATTGTATTGATGCAGTCGTCTCTCTCCTAGCATTGACCTACCTCACCTACCTGACTGTTGTCTCTCTCTCTATGATTCCTTTCTACTACCACTACTTCCGTTCTCTACATACCCTTTCTATAGTACCCGATCCTCGCGTGTGTAGTTCTACTAAGTCTCCGACATTACAAGGACCTCTTGTATCTAGCATTGACCTGGCTCACCTCCCCGACCATTGGTATCCGGTCTTGACTGCTAAATCAGGTACAGTGGGTTCAAGTACCGTCTTGGGTAACCATTTTTCCAGATATAAAAGTTTACACAGTAAATGCGAGTGAATAGAATAAAGAAATCTTACTACCTCAGCCGGGAATCGAACCCGGATCTTCTGGGAGAACTGGGTTTGAGTCTCGGCTGGGGTAGTAAGACTTTTTTATTCTATTTGCTTGCATTTATTATATAAAATTAATGTGGGATTAAATACTACAACAAATACAATATTTATAAAAGTTTAGACAGTGCCATGAGTGCTTAAAACTGGATAGCTACAAGTAAATAGCCCTTCCTTCTATGAGCATTTGGTTCCATATGACTTAAAATTAAATAAATTAAATAATTGGGTAATTATATGTTAGTACAGGTTGATAAGGTATGAATTGCTATGAGCTTTATACATTATACATCAAGTAATTTGCATTTTTTAAAATTTAATTGTCCTAAGTGGTAGTACGTACATGTATTTTTAATATATATTTTCAATTTCTATTCTTTTTTTGTTGCTTTGAATTCTACTTATTTTGGTTGTTATGTTTTTCTAAGTATGTTATAAATTTAAATAGTTTATTGTTAAACTAAATTATTTATAGAGAGAGACCACTGGGATAAAAAAAATATTGGATCTAACAAATGATAGCTGGTTACCTCGAATAGTTATTGTTAAAAAAGTAGTTTTCATTTTAAGATTTAGTTAAATAATTGAATCCCACCAACTCCATATTCTCTTTAATGTTGGTTCAGCGGGATGATGGCCTTCTAATTGTGCATTTAAATTTGTTTAGAGAAAGGCCTGCGAATTAGTGTAGATGGGGCAAGTAAATTAGAAAATTGGAGACTGAAACACCCTGAACATGCAGAGTTAAGTAGCGACACCAGCGCTCTTCGTGGCCGATCCTAGAACTCGGAGTCCGGTGGGACGTCGGCAGATGGCGACACTGAACGGAACAGAGGTTTTCTACATCTGACAATTATCACAATACACATTATCTGAGGTGATTTATATAGTCCCATTTGACAAGGGATCGCTAAATAATTTCACGATTTACGATCAAACTTAGTCAAATCTGTGAAAACTTAAATTACTGTCTAGCAAAACTAAACTAAACTAACGACTAGAGGAAAATTATCTTAAGTCAAAATATTTTTTATTATTATTATCTCAGAGTATTTTTTTTTCTTCCATTTTTCATAAAATTAATAAATCCAATCTACATTGAAAATGTAGTAATGAATGAATTCAAAACATCAATGAATTCCTCTACGTTCAATAGTTAAAATAAAGTAAAATTGTACAGAAATTTTGTAAACATAGAGGGTTCACTACAATTTTACAACATTTCTTCAAGAAATCTAAGCTATTCACGTAGGTAGCTAGACACGATTTTCATGAAATAAATTTAAAATTATCCATAATAAAGATGTGATAAGAATGTAGTCTCTAAAAAAAGTAACATTTAATTTGATGCATTCACAATTTCTCATAATAAAGATTATAATATTTTGACCTCGAACCCACGTTTCTGAAGTCTACCCCCAGCGTTTCAGAGTTTTCTCTCTCTATATCTCTCAAAGGGTTCTGAGTCATGACAAGTTGGGAATCTGTCCCGATGATGCAGAGGTTAGGACGTACGGCAGATGCCAGAAGAGTGCGCGAGGACCAATATCTTTGTTAAGATAACTATATAGAGCGCATCAGGTGAAAATTTAAAAAAGATATTTAAATACGAAATTTTTAAGGTAGATTACTGAATATTTCACCCCCCCCCCCCTTACAGTCTGTTCAGAATCATCCTCTGCAACCATTCCCATTAGGTTTATTGTCATCCCTTAGTTGTGAGGTCTCATAAATCCCTTACTCTAATCTATATCGGCTTTCACGAGAGATAAGAAATCTGCTTAGTTTTGCAGACATTGCGAAAAAGAATTTGTAACTTATTTTTTAAGTAATTTCCCTTGAAATTAGAAAATGTTTTACCTTTGCCATCCATTATTATGATACATTAAATTAATATATAACCAATTACTTCAAATAAATGAATCAAAAATAATTTTAATTGCCAAGCAATCTAGGTAACTATTTCAAGTTAAATTATTAAATATTAAAACAATATCTACAAGAGAATTGTCTTATCTACGGGTAACTGAAAATATTTCAAATTCAAAAAAGTTTATCTAAATTTTTATCATGATGTTAGAAAATTAATATTAGCTTCATAATTATTATGTATATATTTATAATAAAAATTGAGGAAAATTTATTAATTTCAGAACACTTTTGGTGGAAGATTTGTATTGCATGGAAAAGAACCGATGAAGTTTAAAATTTTGGACATTTAAATCGGTTGAAAGGGAATGGTTTTAGAAAAAAGCAAACATTTGTATCCGTGATATCTTTATTTATATTTTAATTACGAAAAAGTTAATTAAAAAGAAAAGTTTAAAAAGTAATTTTCTTACATTTTTTATTTTTTAATAATATTTCAAAAAAACGATTATACAGAAAGAAATTAAGAAACATAACTAAGATGGCTTAGCATTTTCTCTATTCTTCCTTTCCTAGCCAGGCGGAGATTTTATTTTTCTTTTTGGTTCAAAAAATCCATTCCGTCTCTTACTCTTCTGTTTATCTTAACAAAACGTGAGGAATCCGCTAAGATTACTCAGCTTCTCAGTGACTGAGTTTTTTTTTTCAATAAAAAATAAAAGTAGATGTAGTTATTTAAAAAATATGTTGATTTGATATTCCTTATCAAGGAGTTTGAAAAAAAAATATCAGCTCCAAAATTATTTAGCAAATATTTGTCATAAAATTTAATTAAACATATTTAATTAATGTCACGTACACGAGTAAAATAAACTATTTTGTTACGCTGATTAGGATTAGGATCAGTTTATAGAGCGATCAACGTCATGGTTATTACGCCCTGACTATTGGGGAAGTTACGCTGATTACTATTATATGTAAGAAAAATGTTTTCTAAAAGTCTGCAAGAGGAAGGTTAAATTAAACTTAATTAATCTATTATTTTCCTGTTATTTCTATCTCTCTTTATTTAGTTTTATCTAATTATTTTTTTAATTTCCCTCCATGACAAGTACAGAAGTATTTAAATGAAATTCGGACTGGGCCAAATTTTCAGTTTCTCATAATTAAAATCGGTTTGGGTACGTAAATATTTTCTTCAGTGTCTTCAGGGTATCAATGTCCGATCAATAGCTAGATTTCCTTACATGAAATGAAGTATGACATAAGCAATTTTAATATTTAAAAAAAAGTTACTTGAGGAAAAGAAAAAGTGAAAATTAAAACTGTAAACCTTTTTTTCGGCAACTGAAAAGTATACTGACAAAGTTTTATTTTTTATTTTTAGAAAGGTCGCATCGTGTTTTCGTTTAAAGTCTTATTTGTCCTGCTATTTGGTGCAAAGTTAAATATTCTCAAGCATACTCGAGTATTGGTCATTAAGTAGAACAAGAGAAGCGTGAATATAAACACGCCAGCTTCTTGTGGACGTGCAATTAGCATCACGCATTCTAGCCAGTGGTCACGTCAGAGCGCAAGTCGTGGGCAGACATAATGTGTGTTCCGTAGACATTAGCTCCGACCTCTTTGGTCCCACATTCATAGAGGTAGTAGCGCCTAAGAGATAGCAAAAACAGAAATGTAACATCAGTTAACATTGAAGGAACACTTAGTAAGTCTACCTGCGTTAAATGGAGTAGTCGTTTTCGGCATTTATTCACAAGAAAACAGTTAAATACCCTAGTCTTTATTGGTCAATTATTCTGGCTAATACCTATAATATTTCTTTTTATAAAAAAAACAAATATTTGTTAATCCAAGTTCATATAAATTAAATACTATGCTCGTTTAATTTAAAAAAATCAAGCGAGAATCCAAAAATAGAGAAACTGCACATTATTCTTAGTTTTAACTCAATTACTCTTAAGAAACATCCTTCAAAAAAAAAAAAAGTTCTATATACTTCCTGAAATATTCCTTGCTGTATACCGTAGTTGTTCTTACCCTAGGGAGGATCTTCAGAGCCTGCTCTTAAATGTGAAATACAACCCTTATTTCGTGAGAACTCCCCCTACTTTTGAATAAATAGTAAGTGTATTTTCTTAGATGGATATTGCAGACCATAAAGCGTATAAAATCTTCTTCTGGCTCATATCCACAAAAACTGTTTTTTTTTGTTGTTTTTTTTGTTTTTTTACAGATATACTGCTATATAAANATTTACAAAATTTCAAAAATATAAATAATATAGTTCATTAATATTCAATATTATTGGTGATAGTGAGAGAATATATTTTTTGGTTTTTCTTCTGTTAGATCTATTAATATCTAATTCTAGAATTTTATTGTGTTCTTATATAAAATCAATTTTCTTAGAAAAGATTGATAAGAAAATGCCTCATTTTTTTTATCAGATTAAAAAGTTTTGCGGTGAAAAAACAAATTTTTATATTCATTGGAAAGGTAAACATACTGTAAATAGAGGTAGACGGTTGTGATGTAATACAAATGACAAAAGAAAAATGATTACATCGTTCATAAAAAATTGATGAATTTTTTTTTCATAGAAGCCTCAGTCGACCTGTATTTCGGCTTTGTTTTCTACATGTGTATTGTATTGGGGGAGGGGGGGAGGCGGGTATATTCATGGATTTTATAATTAATCACCATCATGAAAAAGGAGGTGATTGACGTTATCGACAAAGCTGCCAGTATTCGGAGTTATTCTGTTAATACTGCGTGATTTATGGCACTCCTCTAACGAGTATGAACCATACACTAGACTTCCCATTAACCTGCGTCAATTCAGAGCATTGTGTCCCAAACAGCCCAACGGACAATGAGTCATTACAACCTTGTGTGCTTGGAAAAAGTTTTTTTAGACTTTTTTTTTTGCATTATAGCTTCATTAAAGCACCTGAAACACAAGCAATTGATATGAAAGTTTTCAATTGTGTTGAATTTGTGGTTTTCATGTGAATTTCATTGGAAGAATATTTACACCAACTTATTATTTTTTTTTTCTTCTTGGCGTGTCAACCATGGCGGTCATTGCCGCCAATCATTTTGAAATTTTTCAATATTTTTCCATAAATCAAAATTAACAATACTTAATTCATTCTTAAATACTTATTTTTATTTAGAAATGAGTGTGAATATATACAAACACATTTAGTTATAGATAGATTAATAACATTTACCATACATATCATTGTATATATTTGCTGTATTTAAGAGGTTAAATAATTTTTTTACTTCATTTTCATTATTTCCTAGAAAGTGTTCGAGATTCCCAGTAATATTTCATTGCTCACTGTAGGTCTGATAGCTAAGGCATTCTGTGAGGATGAGTTTCATGGTGGGAGTAACTCAACTAACTTTTTATCTTAAAGGATTTCCCATATGGTTTTTAAGCTGTTCACGTTGTTAATATGACACAAATTTCTAAATCATATATAGTGGTTTAATGGTTTTCTAGCCATGCTTTCCACCAAGGTGCGCTATAGTAGCTATCCTGGGTATTTAAATAGATGACGCCCCCTCCCCCCCCACCAGTTTTAATGAGATCCGTCGGTCTACAGGTGACAACTAATCAAAGTACAGGTCTTTCATGAATTGCGGTGATTTGGAGCACAACTGATCAATTTCCTCTTAGAGTAACAATCTATATATATACATTTATCTTACATAATTACACCAAAACAATTATGTTTAGTAGAATTGATTATTTAATACGTGTTATAGAGTTTAATTTAATACCCATTCGATCAAAATATAGATAGAGAATATTTAAATTTTAATATACATAACATAACATTAGACAACTATCCTCTGGTATATAAATGAATAAAGTAAAATTGAAGATGTGTATATTAATGATTATTTTCTCTCTCAAGGCTGGAGCTAAATTTATGAAATATATTCATCTATATATCATTAGAAGTGTTGTTGAAGGTAATTCCTGTCGTGGCCGAAGGTAGCAGCACTGTCTAGTAGCAAAGCGGGCTGGTTCTCAGCTCAACCGAGAGATGGCGCGCAATGTCTTTTAGAAGGAGCTAGTCTTCCCTGTTTCAACTTCTTGCCGCTAGATCTCTCTCCCTGTCTTGAAAAGCTTTGTTCTGTATTTTAAATACTCAACTAATAGTTTTGTGTTGTCTATTATTACATGTGGTCCATTGTGTTGGACCACAGTATTGGTAGTGGTTTGAGTAGGTTCAATATCTATGTGTTTCAAATATGTTTAATCTTGTCATAGGCAATAATTAATAATAAAATTTAACAAATTTGACTGTTATACTCGTTAAAACGTTTTTCATATGAAAAATATACTAATAAAAATTATACAATTTTAAATCGATTTTCCAAATAATTTTTGCCATTTCTCACTAATTATTCTTCTATTTTGTGTTACGTTGCTTATGATGCTATAACTCCATATACGTACATAAGTATGATTACTCGATTAGCTAATCCATTAATTATTTCTTCCATAAATCATCTTCTTCAATGGTATATTGTAAAAGTAAGGATTTTTTTTTCGAAACTGATAAAAAACTTTATTTTGCTTTCTAGAGCACAAATTAGTGCAGACAATTTATTATTAACTGATTGTGTGGAACACAATCGCCATTTAACAATATGTATTTTTGATGTTGTTTTTACACTATAAATATATTTAAGAGCAATAACTTTTACTTGGACGTAAATTAGAAGATTCTGATATATTATTTTTAATTAAAAGTAATAACATATTAGAAAATTGCATATACCAAATTTGATTTTAAAAATCCCCAAGGTGATTTTGGTTTAATTCTTTACTTCTCAGAGAGTTATTGGTAGATGTCACAGCCATGTTAGCAGCCCACACATCCCACTTACATCTGTACACATGTATACATGAATTCTGTATACATGAATACATCTCTATCAAATTTATAAATGGTTTAATCCTTGGAAGATACAGATCATGCACTTGGAACACAACGCATTACTTTTACAGTCCCATTAAAAATTCATGTCGACAACAAGCCAATCCATGTCTTTAAGGTTAACGTTTTATGCAGTTAACAATTGACAAACGACTTACATGGGGTCCAAATGCACGAATTTCGAACTAAACGGAACTTTAAGAGAAGGGAAGATTTGGTTATCTCAGAGCTGGAGACTCTCTTCCTCCACTGTCCTGAAGAAGGCCTGAAAATAAGGTCGAAACGTTATCCCTCTCATGCCCTTCATGACTTTTTTCTTGACTTCAATTTACCCCATAATTTTCTTATGGTGCCACGTATAGGTGGTTGAATAAATATCAACATTTTCTTTACTTATAATTGAGTGAGATAATTTATAAACCACCCGCATGTATAATTTAGTAGCAACCACTATGATCTTTCATTTTTAAGAGATTGATTATTTAAAAATAAAAGCATAACAATTTATTGAGGGAGTGTTAGTTTATAGCTTCACCAGTATCTGTAAATAATTCTTCTAAATGACTGAGGGCTGCTCTTTTAGAATAAATCTCGATTTGGAAAGTTTTGTAATTTAAAAACCAAGTTAATTTTAATATTTTTTTAAATTAAATTAATAATCCAATATTTTTCAGTTTGCAAGTGTCATATAGAGAACTGGAGTTTACGTAATCTTAGTAGATTTCTCTGGTTCCAATTAGAACGTCATAAATACGAATATATGAATTATTTAATCTTAAAACCTACTATTTTCATTAAAGTATTTATAACGATATTTATTAGATGTAATGTCTGACTCCCTCTAACGCAATATTTCTTCCATATCCAATGTCGAATGGTACCTTATTAAGGAAGAGTGTTCCTAGGAGCTGACTATTTTTCTGGTTTTAATCTGAGTAATTACCTAGCGAGCATGCAGTTTTTTTTATCAAACAAAGAACTTTTGAAATATAAAGGAAAAAAATATATGCTTCTTTTTAACGCTCCACAATGAAATACTTTTAATAAAAATATTCAAATATATTTCTAGTGTAAATACAAACTATTTAATAACTAAAACCTCGATATTAGCATGTTTTAGATATTTATTTTTGTTGTATCAAGAATTTATTTATATTGTTTCATTCAATTTTGAACTTAGTTCCTAATATTTTTTTTACTTTTCAGGTAGGCTCTTTAATACACTTATCAAAAGGTAAACTTTTTAATATCTAATTAGCTTTAATTATGAAATGTATTTATATATATTTCCATACATTATATTGCCATCTATAAAAAACATATACATTTCATTTAGTAGAACAGGCTTAAATATTTTCTATTACAATTCTATTACATTTAATTTTAAAAAAATATATTCTATTCAATAAACTATCAATTCAGTTATCTAAAACATAATGATGGACTTAAGATTTCCAACAAAACATAATTTGTATCAAATCTTAGGTCATACATTTCTCTTTAAAACTTTTATAATAGCTAAACTGCCATTTATAATTTTAAAATAAGATGGAATTAAAATGCATGTCTAAATTTTTATATTATAAATATTATTGAGAGATATTGTCAAGTAGTGACACATAAAATAATTCTAACAATTTAATTATTATAATACGAATTAGGATTATAAAAATTTTGTTCCTTCAAATGTTACAAGTTCCAATGACCTTTAGGGGTGCAAGGGAGGCTAACCCAGCAAAAAAAAAAAAAATGTTGCAAGTACACATTATTTCAAGAGTACACAATCACCTGAATTCCTCACAAATACCAAATTACGTTCCCTGAATTAGGCTATTCCGCAAAACTCAACTTCTGTGCGTGTTAAATCTATTTCACGGAAGGGGCACCTGTGACACTTGTAAGGAGTGCGTACAGACCTGTTTGAGTGTCTGAATATACAAAAGGTAACTTGGTACTAACGTGAATAGAAAGATTTCATTACAGTTATTAATCTTCTAATAACATACGCAAATTCTAATCAATGTTTTCTTAACTATCTAAATATTTAGGGCTCTTTACGTTTGTACACTATGACTGCAGTTCTACATAACTGACATACGATTCCCATTGTATCTGAAAGTTTAAACAATGGTTCTTTTTTTTTGGGGGGGGAGGGTATTACAATTGAAAAATTCCTGATTCAACTTCCGTCTGATAAAAATCATTATTATTTTTATAAATGAGAATAATCTAACTCTTCTTTGCATTGCTGCTAAGAGGTTGGACTAAATGTCGGACACTTTAAGACAGGAGTATAACTGCCTAATATAGTTGTGTACAAATGGTGTTAGTCCCGCCCTACATTAGGATGGAGCCAGTATGCAAATAGCATTCCTGTGGTCTTCATAAGCCCGGTCTCTGGAGGAATGGAAGCAGTCTGCTCGACTATCAAGCCACCGAAAAACCCCAAGTCCGAGGCTAGCAGTACCCAGCTCACGTAGTCAGGGGTCGTAGTAGGGGTCGTCCCATGACCCCCCGACCTACCCCCACTGAATGCTACATCCCCCGTCTTATCAGGGCTCCTTCTAACCCTTTGTTTACGCCCTTTCTGCTTTATCACCAACAGTTCTCCTCGTCCCTTTCGAATTTATAAATTATTCAATTTTGGGAGCTTTCTTTATCCTAATAGAAAAAAAAATAGCAATCTTTCTACCTTTCGTTCTAATTGAATTCATAATTTCTAATAATGCTCTTATAGAATAATGATGAGAAATATAACATTAATTAAACATAAGAAATAGATTTGAGGGTAGCAATAAACGAGCAAAATTTAAGCATTTTGGGCTATGCTTTTAGTCATATATCTAAATCTTGATTTCGTCTCCTATACAACTGCTATCTCGTCCACTAGTGAAGGCGTTCCTGAAGACTCGTTTTTGGACGATATTCTCTGGAAGCAGATGCTTACAAGTGTTGTGCGTTGGATCATAGCTCAGCATGGTTTTGAAATCTGTTACTTGCCTTCTCTCTTTAAAATATGGACCTTAAGAAGTCATTTTCGCTGTGTGAGAATCCTCTCAGCTTCTAGTGGCAAAAACTCTTCAGTATGATATCTTTAGCCATGCACGCTGTCCGGTATCTCAAGTGTAGTCCCTCGTTCTTCGAAGATAGCGTGCAAATCCTCATCCTTCAATCATCATTTTAGCACACATTCACCCAGGGAGATCCTATCTCGAGTTCAGGGGTGTTGTGAGACCTCCTCGGCATCTTTTCAGAAGTCGAAGAGATTAGACTTGTGTTGACTGCTGATAACGAAGTGGTCAATCAGATTAACGATCACGCCATCGAGTAATCTCCAAGTGCCATAATCATTATGCCAATGAGGAAGGAGTGTACCTCTGATAATCATGAGACAGCTGTCAGCCAAGTTCTATCATTCTATTGCCATTGTCATTAGAGAGCTCGTGCAGGCCCAGGCGAGAGCGCCTGAAATAGATGTCCCGCACAACTTCAATGCATGACTGGAGTAAATAATGGAGAACTATACCAGATCTTATTATGCTAAATGTTTAATGTAATAATAAATTTATTTGTATTCAAAATAATTAAATCAATAACATTTTTGAATATTTATTATGTAACTTATCTGCTTATTTTATCTAAAAAGTTTAATGAAAAAATCAATTTCTTAACTTCTATGAGAAAGGTGTATCATATTATTCCCAAATGTTATTATTTATACCATCTTAATGTAGAGATAAATATTATACTCCTTCATCCCCGTGGGAAATAAATTTTATCCTACAATATTCCAAGCTCCCGCTGAGCATTAAGCTGCAGAAGATGACGAGTAAGTTAAGAGCTTGAGTCAGATCCTAACGAAAACGCCCGTGGTATTGTTGTCAGAGTCCGTGGCTCGTAAGGTTTTAACCTTAAGGACTTTAGTCCCTGATTCGAATTCGTTTTATTGTTCTAGTTCTTCTATTTTTGTTGTAATTATGTGTTCCAAAATTCGCTGATAGAGTGTGCTACAGTAGTGGTACTGGTAAATCAATGGTCGATTTGATTATTGCTCCCTACTCAAAGAACTAGTAGTGCACCTCAAACTTTGCCTTGAAAAAGGGGAAGAGAAGACTACTTAAATAGATACAACTCTTTAAATAAATAATATCGAGACCATTGATAACTAAGAGACATACATCAACAATTTCCCCATAAAATTGTCAGATTTAAAAATAAATAAAACGAAATTCAACAAAAAAGTACATACAAAAATACATTGCTTGCAGATAATTAACCAACTAATAATAGTTTATATATATATATATANTTATTTGTCTCTTAAACTTTTTATTTATTTAGGTATGAGTATATATCTTTGTGTGTGTGTTTGTGTGTGTGTGTGTGTGTGTGTACAATTTTTTCATTTAAGTAAAGTATTTTCTTCATGATGGAAACTAAACGAATTTCTAGGCATCTTAATCGTAGAAAATTTGTGTTTCACTAATTCACGTATGTGACGTAATATTTTATGTCGTATAATTCACCATACTTATAATTACGTATTTTATCGGTAGAAAATCTATTTTCAGTTACATTGATTTTAAATTAAATATTAGGCCTATTGGATTAAAAAAAATGGACTAACACTTTCATTGAAAGAAATCTACGACTCTATTTACCCGATTTTATAACGACACTAACCTTTTTTTTTTTTTTTAAAAAAAAAAAAAAAAAAACTATGCCAAATTTTAATAATAATCAACAAATATTTTCAGTTCAGATTAACTCTAAAAAAATATTTCAATATCTTTTTATACACTTTTAGTATTAATTTAAAAGTTTTTACAATCGAATAAATCTATTTAAAGATTCATAATAAAAAATGAAATAAAATCTTAGTTAAGATAATATTTTGTTTATAGCTTGTAGAGTCGGAGTAAATAATGAAAAAAATATTTTTTTTATACCGGTCAAAAACCTGAAATAGGTCACTCACACCTTTCGATTCCAAAGAAACAAAGAAAATGAAATATTAATTGCAAAAAGATAACAAAAATGTAATTGTTTTTTTGCTGTAGACTGTGTGTATATGTTATATAAAATTATTATAAATATATATTTATATATCTCTATACATTTAAAAGAAAATAATCTGGTTTTATTTATGCATTATGAAAAAGTATTGAACACAATAGGTGTAAAATGTGGATTATAAAAATTTTGTTCCTTCNTATGTAAAATATATATATATATATATATACATATATATATTTACAGTATATTAAAGATTTTTATAGTCCCTCCTCTTTCAAAAAAATTAATTACTCACGGTATTCGACATTATTTGTGCATATTATTGAACTCGTTTGTTTTTCTTTATAATTGAATGAAGGGAGAGGAATAAGAAATTAAAAAATTTTCAATATTTTTCTAATAAATAGAGGAGTTTAAGAATAAGGAATGAAGCTAAACTATTCAATAGATATAGCCATGCACGAAAAGAGAATTTTAGGGATAAATTAAAAGGATAAAGAACCTTCCCCACCCTTCTTTTCTAAATCGTTCGAGGGCTAGCCTCAGTGACATTGAATTTTCTCGCTACTACACCTTTTTAAATTTTAGAGCGAATTAGACATTTACTCTTGTGTACAAGACATTCTGAAATGGAACAAAAAAACTTGCCTGATTTAGGCAGCTCTTGATTTTTGGGGGTGGTCGAAGAAGGGGGGGGGCAGTTGCAGAACAGTAAAAAAAAAAAGCTAACCTGAAAGGAATTCATAAATGATTAATTTATGAACATAGATCTATACAAGAAATAAAATATTTAAAAATTCTTACGTTAAAGCATACAAGTGAACATGGATGCAATGTTTTTGACTATAGATTTCATCGATAGATATTTTTTTTTAAAGTTATGAATATGTGGTCCAGGTGGCACGACGTCTCCTCTCGCCTTCATGATAGCCCTAAAGATGGCTTACAATAAACAATTTTTAATTTTTTTTTTGATTAACCTTGGAACCCCAACAAAAAAAAACCGATTAATAAACAAGAATATTTTGGAACAGAGTTTGCTCAACGACATATATATAGAGTCATACATACACATGAGTTTAATCAATAAAATATCGAATAGTACAAGACTATGAAGAACAATTCTGTACCTGGGATTTATTGTTAAATAAAGTTCGCTCCATAACACTGCCATCTTGAAACAAAGAGTTCATCATAACGAACTCTTCCATAAAGACCTTCCCAGTCAGAGGTCCTTGGAGGTTGAAAATAGGTTCTATATACCTACTGCTAAATAAAAATATGACTTAACTGTTGATTTAAAAATAAAAATCCAGTTGCAATAAATGACCACAACAAACTGAATGATTCATTAGTAGCAGATGGTTATGTTAAAATAGTTCATTTTTCTATGAACAAATGTTTATTTTTTACTTAGTGGCGAAGTAAGTGTTTCTTTGTTCAACCTTCGAAATGTAATATTTATGTAAGCAGCTTAGTAGAATATGTAATGGTGGAGACGACAGTAATTAATGTAATGAAGAAGCGGTGGGTGTAGTGTGTTGACTTGATGTCCACAAGCTCATATGCAAATGGCCATGTGCAAGAGTTACTAAATGACGACCAATTACATCGTATAATAAGTACCTACGGCCATTTGTAAGCGACACATTATCGAGTTTTCCAACTTTATTTTGCTCCGGAAATCTCTAATAATTACAGCTGATGCAAAAATAAGATGCATTATTTAACAGGTTGCTAACGCCGAGTCTGTATACTACATGTATGTTTGATTTCTGGCGCTTTCAGTAAATAGAATAATAAACATTGGGTAATTATTTCTTATATTATTATTTTTTTCATAACCGCGTTATCGTTGCACACATTTATTTAGATAATATAATAATTTATTTATCGTAATTATATAAATTTGTCATCTAACTTTTGAATTAAATATAATAGTAATTTTATGCAAAGGTAAACCAATCTTGTGTGATTTCCGTTAACCTGGTGAGTCAAGAAAGCATAAAATGCTGAGGTAAGCGTTACAAAAATGTTAAAATTTCAATGTATGAAACATCACTTTCAAATTTTTATAACAATTTTTTTTTAATTTTAATTTTGTTTTGGTATATTAGCTCACGTAAATTTTAAGTAATTAATGCGAGGGAATAGAATAAAAAATCGTCCTAGCCAGGGCTCGAACCTGAATCTCCTGCTTTCCGGGTCGGTATGCTTCGACTTGCACCACCGGAACTAGCCAGATAACTTATTAAATTCCCAGCACGCTAGCGAGAGTCTAAACCTCCGTGAAAGACAAATACATCGTCTTATGCTCGAAACAGCTGACATTGTCTAGCTATTTATCGCCTTTCATTATATACTTTTATTTTCATTTATAAATATTAATTTTATTAGTGGTTTTTAATCCCACGTAATATTAAATGGTGTTTTGACAATTGATATTGAGATAATATTTTGTCAGAAAACCTGCATACCATAATTCTACCGCAAGATTTTCCGTAAGTGGATGATACTCAATTATTACAATTACAGAGAAGTATACAAATTCTAATTTCTAGTAGATTCCCTCTCAGCTCTCCTACTTAACATTTTCTAAAATTGTTATCTGAACTCAAAACTACATTATATTTTTCTCACAACTAATTTAAACTTTATTTATAACTCTTTGTTATAGTCTTTCAACAGAATTAGGGCTATATAAAATTTTATGTGTGAATTTAGGATATTTAAAAAGTTCATTTTTTAACGATGAAAATAAATGTTATTATCTTAGAAAAATAAGAACTTAATCAACCTGCATCATAACATAAACTAATTATAAACGCAATTTCATCATAAAAGTTTAATCT
>KZ806869.1:692680-707212 GCA_000696205.2 Oncopeltus fasciatus
AAATGCACCGGCCCGGATAGCAGGGGATCCAGGTTCGAGTCCTGGCTGGGACAGTTAGATTTTTTATTCTGTTCCCTTGCACTAAAAATTATCTAAATTTACGTGGGATTAAAGACCACAAAATAAATAATATTTATTATATTATTTATAGTTTATAATATTTTTAAAAATTACCCATATCTAGAACAAAATTAAAAAAATTAATTTCGAATGTTGGGCGGGCCTTCTTAATTTTTAAATATTCAAACTAAATTCAAAATTTAGTATTTTATAGCAAATCCCTGAAGTATTTCATTTTGGGTTGAAATCAGAGGAGAAAAATGGGATCTTTAGAACTAGACCAGTTTTCATAATCTCCCTGGCTGTTTGAGTTACGAAAATATTTAAAAAATTTAATAGGTCTAAAATATAACTTTCTAACTTATATATGATATAAAATTTTTATAAATAATACTCTAGTTAAGATGTAAATCCGTAAGTATCTACGAAGCGCTTAACCCCTCCCGCCCCCCAATGCCCCATCTTGACGAATTTTCAAGGTCAAACTTGAATTTTCTCATTGGCTCTTATATCAATCTATAATGAAACATTCTAATTCTTCGTGGTACACTCTGTCTTATAATTTATCAAGAATTACCTGGCAAACAGAAGATCAAGCGGCTATTTTCTTTTCAGCTGGTACGTCATTAGGAAGAGCATACGTCATTATAGTTTTGTTTATGGGATTTTCATTTGAGAAAAGGTTTGAGTTGAATTTATACATTAAAATGTGGAGAATAAAATTTAAAAAAAAAAGCACATATATTATATTCCATTACATGAATGCACTTCATCGCTAAATTAAAATTATATTATTATAAGAGTCGGTATACGTCGATCCACACCGAGAGACTCATCACCTTTAAAATTAAATGATTGATCTGAAATGTGTTTAGACATAACTAAATAAAGAAACACTGAGAAGACAAGAGTAATCAATATTGAGAAAATCTATGTTCTGTTTAACATTTATGGAGAACTCTAGAGTCCAAAAACACAAATTTAAAAAATGTATTTTTTAATATAGGCTAATCTGCCAAGGCAATGTATTTGATAATCCTTTATTAAAAAATGCATTTTTTAAATTTGTGGTTTTTGGATCTTCCTTGACCGAACCCCAACTAAAATTATCTAAGAATAATAATCTACGGACAAAAAACTCTCCTATTAAAATATTTTTTATATTTTCTTCCATTCTTCTAAGCGAAATATTTAATGATTGACTTTAAAAATTATGTATATATTCTATATATTTACAAACAAACACATTAATGGTAAACTTTGTATATCATTCATATTGGTTATTTTTTTTTAATTGAGAGTAACTAATTTTTTTTTTTTAATTTAAACATAATTTCAGTATATATTTTCGTTATCACGGTATAGGAACTTTAAAATAATTGGTAACAAAATTAATATTTGGTTAAAAATATTTAATAATGAAGTTCTTTAGATTTTTTAATTAAAATTAATATTCCTACTTCAATTCTTGCAAAACTTGCACTGAACTATTTCCTGAAACACATTGAGAAAATTAGCTCAGTTTATACTACTTATACTGCAGATATTCCATGTCAAGTTTATGTCAGGTACTTGCACCCTAGACATACACTGTACACTCCACGTACGTCCTCAGTTGCCCCAAAACCAGACAACACTTGATACATTCCTTTAATTAAGCTAGTGAACAGCTCGCCAGTAAGTCAGGGGCCGAGGCAGAAAGAGCTGGTAAGTCTGGATTTAGTGGCCAAGCCACAGGATTAACTCTCAACTAATTGTTAGGAGCGAGTTTTATTTAATTAACATAAACTAGCCGATGGCACTTAGAGTGGATTAACTGGGATCTGCCGCCACACACCTCGCCCCACCCCTCTCTATTGTGTACTGCAAGGGGCTGTTTCCTCCCCTCCTAATGTTCTTCTTTCTCTTTTACATTTAGCCAAAAAAACAAAAAACATAACACTTCCTTATTACATTATTTTTATAGTCTGCGTGCGAAAGCAGACTAAACTGAACGTCTTTCAGCACTCTTCAGAAATAAATTTGTCTTTTATTTTAAGTTGCTTCAGTAAGTGAACCTTGAATTATGAACTTGGCGTAAAAATATTAATAAAATTGTCTCGCAAAATTTTAAAAAATGAAAGGATACATAAATCTTTCTTCCATAAAGTGAAAAAAAAATTTGAAAATAAACCTTTCTTGAATTATACTAAAATTTGCAACTTTTGTTAGATTTTTGAGTTACACCAATGTTAAGGGAATTGCCAATTATCTTTATTGATGCTTTTCTAAGACTCTCTATAGCGCAAATCAACAATACCCCTTCCTTTTTGTTTCCCTAGTTAAAATAAATTACTAACTTCCAAAGTAAGCATTCTACTGTCCAGCAAGTGTAACTAATTTTCCTCTTCCCTTGAGCGCAAAGAGTACTGCACAGGAGCTTTTTTGGATGTTTCCCAGGCATTCGATAAAGTCTGGCACAGTGGTCTTCTGTTTAAACTGAAATCCATACTTCCTAATAACACTTACTTTTATAAATATTATTTAATTTGTGGTCTTTAATCCCACGTGAATTTAGATAATTTTTAGTGCAAGGGAATAGAATAAAAAATCTGTCCTGGCTGGGACAGTTAGATTTTTTATTCTATTCCCTTGCACTAAAAATTATCTAAAATAACACTTACCTTATCCTTAAGTCTTACTTATCCAACCGTTTCTTTAGGGTTCGGCAAGAATTAGATTGCTCCGATTTCTACCAAGTGGAAGCGGGAGTTCCTGAAGGTAGTGTGCTTGGACCTATCCTATGTATCCTGTACACTGCTGACATCCCTACCCATCCAAGTACCCTCTTAGCTCTATTTGCGGACGACAAAGCTGTCTTATCCTCCCATTTCGATCCTAAAACTGCTTCTGAAAACCTACAAGTTCGCCTCGTAAAAACTAAACAATGGTGTGGCAAATGGAGAATAAAAGCTAAATAAGTGAAATGCGTTCAAGTTAATTTCCAATTTCGGGATAAAACCTTAAATTTAATTGTGAAATTCAACAATGTTCCTTTACCACTTTCTTCTCTTACATGGGCAAAAATAATGATTCTGAATAAGTCAAACAACAAGGACTCATACAGAATCATGAATATTAATTCAACATTATCAATAGAAAGCATACAGGCGCTCTACCTGACTTACTACGACCAATCTGGACATACAGTGTAAAAATGGATATGCACTAACGACAAGCCTTGGAACATCTAAAGAATGCAGTCATTTCAATTCAAAACCCTCAGAATAATCGTAATGTAAATCATTTTATTAAACAGTTCACAAAAAAAATTAACAGATTTCTAATAAAAAATAAAATAAAACCATCCTTCAGTAACTCCTTTATTTGTATCTTCACAAATAACCATTTTTCATAAAAGTTTTGTTACTTTTTCGTTTTACACTTTCCAGAGATATTAGGCGAGTACTAATACCACTGTTTAGGCAAAATAAATGTCCTCTTGTAGCATAAGAAACGTAAATTTTGAAGAGGTAACCGAAATGCCCAAAAACTCTTTTGATTGTTAATTAAAATTTAAATTTAATTGAATTTAAAATAAATCTATATTTGTAGAAAGTCAAAGAAAGAACTAATTCTTGGAATAGGGATACACCAACCCAATTTACCTACAAATATAAATTAATAATTTCGGAGGTACTCTGACCTTCCTTCCTCGCAAATTCTACATGTATATCGGAAGTGGTGGGGGGGGATATTATAATTTAGAGTTTTGTTTACGAAATTCACTCGTTCCAAATTACTCAATGTTATAGGGAAACATTACATCAGTTTTTTTAAAACATTTTGGTTTATTTTATAGGATGCTTCTAAAGAACTTATATTTAAATGGAGATTTTTTGACCGTAGTTTATTAGTAGAGAATTTGTTGGGGTACGGTTGAGTTTCATCGAAAATAATACAATTTAAGAAAAAGTATTCCCCTTTTTTTCTGCGTTCGTTTCGGCTTACATTGTAAGCCATCTTCAGGGCTACCATGTAAACGAGAGGAAACGTATTGTCACCTGGATCAAATGTTTATGACGGAGTTGTGATCCCTCATCACATAGCCCTGAAGATGGCTTACAATGAAAGCCTAAACATCGGCATATAATTTCTTTAAATTGTATTATTTTGGATCAACGTTGTCTGAACCACAAGAAAATCTCATTTAACAACTTATATTTAGTGTTTAAAAAAGTTTAAATTAATAGAAATCATTTTTTATATTAAATCAATCTTTCTCTCTCCATTATAATTATAACAATCAAAGAGTATATTTAGAATATGCAATAAATATATTTATAACAAAATTACAAACAATGTTGTTAAATTAAGCTATCTATAAATGTCTAATTCAATTTGATTATTTTCTATATCAATGAAATGGAATTCATCAACAGATAAATTATAAATAAAGTTCATCATTTCAAATGTTTCAACCTACATAAAGATATGTAAAAATTATGATAAATAAGAAAATTTGAATATAAATAAATAGTTCTATCCATTAAGAGAATAAAAATTATGAATAAATTTAATGAAAACAACAGCAAACTTTTTGCAAAACCTTATCTTGTAGATCAGGGAGAAGTTTTCAAAGTGGGCTCTAATAAAATATAATGTACATAGACAAAGTTTTGAAGTTGACTCATAAAATAAACCTTCTTCGCAGTGAACCTCTTTGGAATCTGTGTCTTCTTCTCTTGTGCCAATTCTTATGTATTCACAGACAAAATATAACACAAGAACAGTTTGCGTTGTTTATAACCGTGATTCTCCATGTTTTTCTCTCCCAAACAGAGATCTCAGTGAGCAACAATTCTCACTGCATTTGTAAGTAAATATCAGTTGAACAACTCACATAACTGTTAGGCATTTGTTTAGCATTTCCAATTATTTAGTTGTATATAAAGGGTAGTAGCTATGAAAGATTTTAAATTGATTTCTTTATCCATATATTTATGCCTGCAAAAACACTTTTAATGTTTATTGAATACATTTTGTGCTTGAAACCTTTGAAGTTTGGAACAAGCTATGTGTACGCAGTATACATCGAATTATTTTAAAGATTGCAATACAATTAAAAACGAAATATAACAAAGCTGTTTAAGCACCGATTTAAAATAGTTAATTTGTACCCATATTTCCACTAAATCTGTTAGGAATTTATTCTATTCTCTGACACCAGACAAAAACAATGTAAAACTTTCCACATTTGACAACTCGCATAATAAATCGATATTTCCAAAATTCTTTCACTTGCTTTTCGAAGTATGGGGCCAGAGAATATTATTATTTTCGAGATCCTGTTGGCAATGACATGGTTTAACTAAATTTCACCAGCATCCCGGGTACTCGCAGAGAAATTTTTTTAAATTTGATTTCTTGATTTCAGTGTGAAAGAAATTGATTTCCCCAGTGTAAAAACTCGGGACGAACATGCTCCTTAGCAAAGAACACAAAATTTTCAGAGAGAAACGTGAGGAAGTCGATCACATAAACAATTCTTCGTAACCTCTATGTATTTTTATTTACGAGTTGTGTTTGATGCATGATGCTCTATTGGAAACAGCTAGATGAAACTCAATGGCAATATACTGCAACACCATTCCCCACAGTTGATACGACTTCTACCGTTAACAAGTATAAGTGGATACTCCATAGAACGGAAGATACCATCAATTTTTCTAGCAAAGCTCACCTGTCCTCATAGGGTAAGATCGTTGCACATTTGGCTTAGGTCATCACGACCATGCATCAGTTTTAGTTGCTGAAGTCAACAGCAGTCCTCGAGGAAATCACTGCATGACACCTGAATTGGTGCCGTTGAAGCTGCCAAATTTCGAATGCAACACATCGGACTCTTTACGCCTGCCTCCCCCCCCCCTTCAGCAAGTTGTCGTCGTATCGTTCTTCCATTTTGTCTAAGAGAGGATTGAGTAAAATAAAAATTATAGATAATATATCGTATGTAAGATAACTCATTTCAAAACACATAACTGGTGAATTGTCTGAGAGTTTAATGCAATGTGTGTGTGTGTCATATATGACAGGATTCTAAATGAAGCTTACAGTGAAAATGAAATACATATTAACAATTATATATCAAGAGAGAATGGACCTTGAAGGCGAATTATCTACAAACTGTGACTAGAAGGAGCTGTAGGATTTTCGAGGGAGTAGGACCCTCGTCTGTCGAGTGAGACCCTAGAGATAGAAAAGGGTTCTCCATCGACAGGGTGATTACTTGCCTTCAACCCCTTTCACGCTTTAATCTTCTGGGTGCATTCAGCCTGTCCACGCCTTGAATAACGAGCGCCTTGCAGAGAATGAACCGTAGTGCCGTAGTGAAAGAGATCCACTCAATGGAAAATGAGATTCTTCTATTTCGAAAATTAGATACATCCAGCCTCACGCAGCTGCTGCGTTATCTAAGCATATTTTCTATGTACAATATAAATGTACCTTCTTTGCATGCGTAAAAGTAAATGAAGAAATTTATCATACAAGCTGTAAAGGACAACTAAACATGCAAAAACTACTCGTGTAGGAACTCCATGTGTATTATTGTGTATAAAACAGACACAGACCTCTGATATATCAAATTAAGTAGCTTCTTTTATACTTATTTATATATCTATATTATAAATATTTCTCCATTTACTCACATACATATAAGATTTACTACATATTAAGTACGATAAATTAAATTATGTTAAAACACTGAAAAGGGCTATATTTCTGTGTCTATTATAATCACGATTGAGGCTATAGTGTTCATTCATCATTTTTTCAGTGGAAGAAGTAATAAAAAATATAGAATTCATTTGAAGTAGATGGAATACATTCCCTAATGGCGTTGTACTTTCTCACAATGCAATAAAAGGGCTAATAATTTCTAGGGGATGTTACAAGGAGCAGGGAAGTATAGGAGGGCAATACCCTTTGGAAAGGAAGATGTAAAAGAAAATGCCGCTCTCGAGGAAAGCCCTTTTTCTCCTCCTCCTCTCCTCCCCAGACTGACAAAAGGGTGAAAAAGAAGGAGTCTGCGATGGGGTTCGAATTAAATCGGAATGGCTGGAGATATAAGAGCCGTCGAATAAATCCTGTTCTCAGCGGGTCGGCGGTAAAAAGACAACCACCCCCGAATAATACCCCATCGACAGCTGATTATTCACAGCTGATCCTGTCTGTCCGTTGATGGATGTCGGCCATAGGCTGATCCTGGGGGTGATTTCTTCAGGCTATTAATAATACTGTCCTGTCTCCTCCCTTCCAAAAGGATGACACTCGCGACAACCCTCTATCAACCCCCCTCCATCCCCCACCTCATACCCCCTCTTTCAAACATAACTATTACCGAGGAATTTATTAGAGATTCTTGTTTTCTTTGCGCGATCACTATTTTAAAAATTTGAAATGTAAGCTCATTTTTTTTCCAAACTGTTGAATGAGTTGGGTAACGACGGAGTTCGATAAAGTCTGTGAAAGTTTGATCTCAATAGGGAGACCAAATTGAAAAACCGAAAATTCGTTATTGTTAGAGTTACAAAAAAACTCGCGGAACATAAAATGTGGAAAACGAAACATTGTACATTTATAACAGTTTCAAGAAAACGCTTATTATGGTAAATATAATAATCTAATTTAGAGGATCACGTGGGTGTTTTATTTTTAAAATGAAGAAACTACATCGGTATGTAAGTTTTCCTTTAAAAAACTCTAGAGTAAATTAATTTCTGACTGAAATTAGATTAGTGGAGAGGGGGGGGGGGAATTGACAACCGAAATAATCAAAATCTATTTGAAATTTCATTTCACCGCTTTTCTCTCACTTTAGTTCTGCACTCTGAGATGTGACCATAAACCTCTCTCGGAGATCTTCACATGTATTATTATCGTCCTGATGATGACTTACAAGATAAGTCGAAACGTTAGCAATAATTAAAAAATTATCCAACGATTTCGGAGTACTTTATTTTTCTGATCCTGGTCGAAATCCTCACTAATTTCTCCAGCATAGTACTCGACGGCCAACGAACATCCAACCATAATTTTATGAAATTTCAAATTATTTTTTCGTATCTCTAATGCTTAAAAAAAAATTCTCCGTTAAACAATGTTTTATTTTTTACCAAAAATCAGCCAATTTATGTTCAAGCAAAAGAACTACGTTGAAATATTGTTTCCCCTTCCAATACAGAATGGAATTATTAATCAATAAGAAACTCCAGGGTACTTCAGAGGGGTAAGTATTTAGAATATTTCAAGTTTTTGTTCATTTACTATTTAATCTTTCTTTACCTTTCCATAAAAATAATTTGTTAGGACACTTTAATACTTAGCCAATGGTCCTAGGTTCTATACTCACAGTACACCGTTTTTTTTTTGTTTTTTTATAAAAGAAACTTCTCATTATAATTTTCTTTGTAATGTGTGGATTCTCGGTGTGCTTATGGGAACAGAACGACGTAGTTTGGTCACATTCTTCATTGAACTTCATTGAATTATGTTTACATTATTCTTTCACTAAATTTGGGTGTTTGACACTTCAGATTTTATTTTAACCAATAACAAAAAGACAATATATACAGCCTGATAGGAAAAAGAATTCCTTATTTATTTAATAATCGAGTTCTACAATCATAGCTTCACAATAATGAAATGACGATCCAGCAGTTGTTTTGCAACAGCGCCCTAGGGAGTGCTGCCATCTGTCGTACAAAGAAACAATCGCTATGCTCTTTCTGCCCAGTTAAGAAACGTTTAATGAACAATTCTTCGTCTCTTGGAGACCATGTTTGGAATCTTTTGGGTTCTTGCTATTTATGGATAAGCTATATTGACCATGCTAACAATCTTCTCATTAAAATTAATGTTGAGCAATCAGAATAGAATCAAACATCTGCAGCGCATTTCAGCCCATGAGTCACTTGTCCAGATGGAATTGTTTCTTCATTGTTTTTCGTTGGTCGATCCCAATCAATCCTATTCCGGAGATGGATGGAGTTGTGCAATGTGATTTGGAGGCGAAGAGCATGGCCGAAATGAGACAGTTTACGACTTCCCTTCCGAAGAGGAAAACCTCTGGAGGCCCGGAATGCGATTAGAGAAAATAAGAATCATTTATATTGCACGGCTTCCGAATAACATATGCTCCATATGGGATCTGTCGAAATGACGCACGCGGGTGGTCCTTTGCCCGACAGCGGGCTGGCATTCATTCTGCCCTTTTTTTTTCTCCCTACCTGTCTGTCTGTCTGCGAGGATCGTTATTACGGGCAGGTTGGCCCGAGGCGCTCTCGACCTGTTCGCCCAGCCTGTACGACGTATCGCGAATATCTACCTCTGGGGCCGCCCTCCTCCTGACCAACCAGATATTTCCCTCTGACCAATAATCGAATGGTGAGATGACCAATGGTATATACATACTTTACTGACAGATACATAGAGTAAGTTAAGGAAAACCTTAAAAAATATCCAACGAAGAAGAATTATTTCTTCTTATAAAATAAAATTTAAAAAATAACATTAATAATCTAAAAGGCTATTTCCACCACCAATGATATAAAACTATCATACCTTCAATTATCCGTCTTCATTGGTTTCTGTAAACCATCTTCTGTTGGCGAGCTCTTTCGGACACATTTGTCTGGAATACTGTCTGTATTCAATTGCCTGAATGAAGTTGAATACAGACAGTGACAGTGAACACATGTATTCGGCCATGAAGATGGACAATGTCCGAAAGAGCTCGCCAACAGAAGATGGTTTGCAGAAACCAATGAAGACGGATAATAGAAGGTATGATAGAAATAACATTTAAATGACAAATGTTGGATAAATTCCATATCTTAAAAAAATCAGAATCTAAGCGAATTATTCAGTATTAAAATGTATAAGTGGAGGATCAACACTTAAAATTTTACTATATCCTTCATTATATGCCTTACAAAGGAATATATAAATGTAATTTAAACACATTTTAATTGAAAACCCCCTACTCTATCATTGGGGGCATCCTGAGCAAATTATTTTTAAAAAATGTTCAAAAGGAGAGTTTTTTTTACAGTAGATATTATTATTAGATGATTTTAGTTGGGGTTCGGTCAAGGTAGATCCAAAAAACACAAATAAAAAAATGTATTTTTTTAATGAAGGATTATCTGCCAACGATTCGGCTTACATTGTAAGCCATCTTCAGGGCTGTAGAAATACTATGTCATGAGTCATACAAAAAAAAAAGTTCTCTCCGGCTTTTTTATTAAATTTTATTTACTCTTATTCACATCCACATTTAACAAAACATGGGAAATCTTCTCATATTGAGCAGCTCCTGCGTGATTAACTTTTTAGTTAGTTGCTATGAACGAGAAAATATAATTTATAGTAGATTCACATGGATACCAAGACGAGATTTTTTATCTTTACATACCTCATTCTTATCTCTCCTTTCCTAGCCAGTCTGAAGTAATGCTCAGTGGTCATACCTCATTATTATCTCTCCTTTCCTAGCCAGTCTGAAGTAATGCTCAGTGGTCATACCTCATTCTTATCTCTCCTTTCCTAGCTAGTCTGAAGTAATACTCAGCGGTCATACCTCATTCTTATCTCTCCTTTCCTAGCTAGTCTGAAGTAATACTCTTAAATTTTCAGCTTCTAAGTAATATTAAAATCCTGCCATGCGGACAAACTTAATAGCTACATTTCTTAGGATTTCGTTTATAAAGGATGTCTTAAGTGAGCATCAGAATATTTAAGACATTAAAAAATTGCATTTGTGTAACAGCGTTTCTATTATTTTGATTAGCATAATTAATGAACATAATATTTTAAATTTCTCTATGACATCAGGTGTAGAAATTATCTAAAATACATTCTGAGCTTAAATAAGTAAAGAATTACTGAAATTTTGTTTAAATTTGTCAGGTACCACTGAAATTATAATAGACTTGTTTTATGTAAATGACTATATTCACATCTTGGGGGTAGAAGTACATTTGAAATGCAGCAAACGGTACTTAAAACTTATCTACAATACACTGGTATTGTTTACTGTCTCGGACTTCATCCCCACTTTAATATTAAATGTACATATTTATTGTTTTATCATTAATCAATTCAAATCTGTCATTCAGTCTATTTTTCTTGCATCAAATATTTTCACGATCTTTTATATATGAGATGATAAAATTTTATATATAATATATAAATGGAGATTAAGTACTAAATATTAAAAAATAATTAAGATTACGATGAGGTGGCTTGGGAACTCCTTATTCAAAGGTCAAAACTCACAGTGCAAAGCAAGTTTTTTTCTTTCTTTACTACTGTTATACTTATGACCCAGAGGATATCTTGTGCGCTTTTGGGAATACTAACACTCGTTACTTTATTAGGAAAAAAGAAACAGGCTGCTTGAATGCTGTGCTGACCACACACTATCTCTACTATTCTGTTGGTCGTGAATAAACACATCCTTGACATGTGTATCCTCTCTGCGCCAAAAGGACCACAATATTTCCACTTAATTCACAATGATTGCTCTTTCACTCTTTCGTATTTTGGTGTATCCCCTCAAAATGAAGCCAAGGATTGCAACATCCCATTAGTGACGAAGGAAATATCTGGATTTTCCTTCTTCCTGAAGAGGTATATCCACCATTTCTGGACAGGGAAACTAATCAGACATCATCTTAGTCAGTGAATGATTGTTGCAATGTTCTTAATCCATTCACTGCAGGATATATGGAGATTTCATATCGAAGCAATGTCCAATTTTGTGAAAGACAGTAAATAAATTGACTATTTAGCTCTTTCCAGGCACAAAACATGTACTTTTTAGAATGAATCAGTCCATTTTGAATGTTGGAAAGATTTATTGTGTTACATTTTAATAGATTGATTTTCTAACTTGACATCTGCAAAAATTAAAATTAGCATTTATTTGTTCTTTTCTTTCTTACTTCAGAAGTCAGAGGAAGTTTAGGGAAAAATATTTAGATCAGCAATAAATATATTCGTCATAACTTTTGTTTAAAATTATTCACAAAACATAATCAGTTGAAGTCTAAAAGATTTATGAAATATTTTATTGCTGGTAAATACATTGTAATAATTAAAGTATTTAAGAATGACGTTTATGGTTGGAGCATTTCAGCCACGTGAACTTTTCCCCTGAGTTACTTTTTCGGCTTACGGGATCTAATTAATCATTTACTCAAATCCATGTCCATTTTTAATGAAACATGAGAAACCAGCTTACATTTGGCAGATTCTGCCTACCTTACTTTTTAACAACACTGCCTTGATTCAGCATGAAAAATTGTATTTACTTTTTTTTAAGCTTATTTTTCATTCATATTTATAAAATTAACTGTATAAACACAAACCAAACAATTTTGAGATAGAATAGGGGGAAGATGAGATTTGAGTTTTACAGACTGATTGAAATAACTTATTTTTTAAAGAAATATATGAATAGCACATGATTCATTTGTATGACATTACATTACAATTCTACAAAATTATTTTCAGTAATTCAAGCTACCAGAAGTGGTTTATCAAGAACATAAATTTCTATAATCAATTCAAAATTTCATTTTTTGTAAACAATGACAAAATACATAAACATTTTTAAACAAGTGTTAATGCTATATCTTAATTACTTCGAGAAATTGTGTAAAATTAAACATAACAATAATACTAAATTTAGTTTTAGCACAGGAAACATAATTTTACAAAATCTGAAAATTAGATAGATATAATAGGTAGGGAAGTAGAAATATATTTCTTGGTGCTTATAATGAAATATTTGATAGTTCATATATGTTCTTAAAATTATGCATTTGAGAGATGTGTCATTGGTCACCTTCTCTCCTCATGTGATTGACATCGAATGTCGTTTTTACTTCATTGCGATCAAATTAAAAAATATTTTATTTACAGAATGTAATAAATAAATAAAAGTTTAATAATAACAAAAATTGTGCACATACTAAGGTTTGTACATAGCCAGCTTAAATTGTTCTTTGAAAATAAATGTTCTCCCTAAACTAAGCAATGAAAATGAATTGGAAATAATAATGAATGGAAGAATTATAGATCAGGAATTCAGATCTATTTTACTAAGAGGCTGTTATCAATGCCAGTTATATTAATAAATAATTTATACTTCCAGCTGTCATGTAGCGATTTAAAATCCTCCTCTTGAGTCTGTGGTGTAGGCTTTAATGACTGTAATCCTATCTATGCCTACATGCATTCAATCTATTTCATTTGAGTTAGGAAATGTTATGACGGCGGGCCGATCCGATGGGAACTTAGAATACACGATTTGAATTAGTTGGTTCGTTAGTCTGAAGGAGCCCTGAATCATAAACGAATCAATGCACCGAGGGGATCAGTGTCGAATAGTCAATTTCCTCGGATGAAATATCCCTTTTCACCATAAGGGAAGTAGTGTTTGCTATTTGTGCCAGCCATATTTCTACAGGTTGATGGTCCCTGTCAATTATAACTCTTCTAGTCTCCAGCTGAGAGACCTGTTGAAGCTATCATCAAACAGCTGATTCCCATCAGTCATTGTGTGTACCAAGTGTGTCTTCTGCAGTTCAGGATATCATTATGTCTTATGTTACTACAATATTTTATCAAAATAGCATTATGTTATCATGTAATTATATAACTTATATTATACTATTGTGTCAAAGTTTAATATCATTCTTATTTCCATAAAATTTAAGTATTCTAGAAATTGTTAATTGTAAAGTAGCCTCAACTTTATCACATGTTGTCAATTTCTAAATATGTGGTCAAATTGCTTCGTGATATATTAAATGAAGTGTATATATATATACACATACATATACACACAAGTATTCATCTTGTGCAACCGCTGCATAGAATAATAGAAAAGGGAGCTATCTACTGGTAGCCACCATGTTCTACAGAAATCTGGCGCAAGGCAAGCTTTGATTTCTTGACAATGGTCTGCCTANATTTTATGTAAAATATTTTAAATTCTTGAGTTGTGACGTCATATTTGAATTGAAGCCATTGCCTTGTAGATTCACTAGTGTTCATTAAGAGAATCTCAACTGTTGTGATAACCTCTCTTCAAATCTCCAGTATTGGTTAAATCCATTTATTGACTATGTCTTTTCTTTCGTAAAGACGGATTTGTTTGTCATTCCCAAATGATTAATTATTCCGTTTTGACTCGTGTACCTTACCGAAAGGAAGCTGTCTGATGTTCGTCTTACATGCTATTCAACATTTACGTTGTAATGACATATTCATTCATCCGTGCTTTTGTTTCGATCATTTAGCCAATAGAAAGCTATTTTATGTAGTTTGTTCACAACAATTTCCCCTTTTTATGTTAGTTTTTTTCCATTTAGCTGTCTCCTTTATCCTTTTATCTACATCATATAAATATATATATATATA
>KZ806869.1:739554-756440 GCA_000696205.2 Oncopeltus fasciatus
GTCGTAAAGGCCTCTAAAATGCTGAACTGACATTTTTTTTTTTTTTTTTTTGGCACATGGGTGTTGGGTCCTGCCCAAATTCAAACAAGTTTTGAAAGAAAGAGCAGATCACTGAGGGAAAAAAAACTGTCATAGGGACGATCGATACTGTAAACAATGAACAATTTTGGAATGGTTCTCTTTATTATGCTTGCTTTTATTACTTACAGAATAATTCTTTCTAGACAAAAGTTTGGAAAACAATTTTGCACTTGTCTCATTTTCAAACTGTACCTGTTTGACACTTTTGGTTCTTCAGGAAGCTTTAGAATAGAAATTCCCCTGTTTTGAAAGAATAAGTTTTTTTTTACTTTTAACCTACTATCATCTGTTTTTCATATCAAAGGATATACTGACATTAGCTCATCTTTAGCTTATTTATTTCCACTAATTAATCACTAATACCTTTTATCAACAGTCTTCAGAGTTACTTGATTATATCTGTACACAGATTTTTACATTTTATATTATTTAGCAATTTTGTAAATGTTAATGTGTGGCTTAGAATCCATATTTCACAAAAGAGAAGGTAGACTTATGATAGAGTCAGAAATATTACATAAAATACATGAGGTGCAAACAATTGAATAGATTTATGAGGATACATATGCTCTACACATTTTTTTTTTCACAATTTTTTTTTCACATTACATGGTGTGTCACTTTTAACCACAAAACAGTGAGGGTGACAAACAGGCTGAGTAGAAAAATTCATTAATAGCTGAAACAGGTCAAGTAGGAGAGGTGGTTTCATAAAGACCCATATTTAAATTTTAGTATCTTCAGTGAGAAATAATTTAAAAAAAAAACAACATAAAAGGTGAAAAATTTGATTTTCTAGTAATTATATAATTCATACAATATTTACATTTAACATGTTGACAAAATCACTCGAGATCTCTTTTAAGGAAAACACTTAAATTTGTAACTTCATTAATTTATATTTTTTTATAGGATTTTTAATTATTTTCCTCTCTTTTTTTAACAAATTGAATGAATGTAAGGGAGGATATAAATTTACAAGTTTTATTTTTTTAATAAAGTTACCTAATAATCTAACCTAGCCTAACAATACGTAATGTATATAAGGAGTAAAATATTTAATAATTAACTAAATAAGTGGACTTCATCCTTCAACCTCTTCCCACTTTATCAGCTTAGAACGAGCCTCAAAGATACACAATTCTTTTTTGACTTTCAATGAAGATCAAAATATACATTTAATCAACCGCCATTGTCTATATTTGTACTAAATACGTAAAATCTGCTTAATTTACGTAGCTCCTCATCGATTGTTCTCATTAATATTCCTCCCTATTCTAGCCATGAGGCAGAACAATACTGGCGAGAAGGGTTCATTCTCCTGCTGTGTCTCGATCGGTCGAGAGGTAATTTTTGACTTGTCCTCAACGTCCTGGCTGGCGTTCTTTACGAGGTGTCCTGCGGCTTGCACTTCCTCCCCTAGGACGGAAGGGGTGGTCTCAATAAATCTCAACCCTCCCGCCTTTTCCTCCCCTACCCAGCGCGACTATTCCTGTTCCCATCTGACTTATCGCTCACCGAGACCTCTAATGGCCCCGCACAAACCACACTTTTCCACTCTATATTTACATATATATTGCACAAGTGTTATGAAAATTCTCTTCCCTTGAATATTTATTTCAATGAATTCACCTATTTTCTTCTTGCATCTAATGTAAAATATTTTTCCAGGTCAAATTCAATCATTCATTTTTAATAGCATTTAATTTCAAGAAATAAATAAACTCTAACATTACAAATAAAAAGTCTTAGTAGGAAAGAAATAATTCAAAGAATAATCTCAAATATTTATTTATTCGATGAATATTTGTTTTAAAAACGACAGAACTGAACCCCACCTCTCAACACGCTCCACTTCACTAATAAAATTTAAAGTGTCTGCCACTCACCTTTACATACCAATTAATAATTTTATGCAATTCTTAAAGTTTCAAAATGTAGAAATATCTGTCCATGTATGAGAAAACTTGTTACTATTAGAGTTAATAAACTAATTAAAAATATATTTAGTGTATTATAATTCTTGAACTTATTATTAAGAATGCATATTTGGAAAATTTAAAGTTAAATAAAAGCTATTTTAAGGAATATATTTTAAAAAACAGTTTCGAGGATTGGGCTGATCTTCTTCCTTTTAATATGAGGTTGTCTTTAAACAATGAAAATTATAATCATTATATATCTTATTGTTTAACACACCCTTAGACACATTAAAATAATGTTTAACACTATTTAAAAAAGGGGAAGCACAAAGGGGGAATTTGACACAATAGAATGTTTATAGAAAGTTCATTACCCTAAAAAAAATTCACATAATTTTATAAAAAAGGATTGCATTATGCTAGGGTAGTTTGTTATAATTATCTAACAAACTCTGAACTAAAAAATACCCTGAGATGTTTCAGGTGTAATTAAAAATTAACTTAATATATAAAATAAATTTTTCAAAAATAAAGTTTTAAAATAAATTATAAACTTATTGTCTTATCAATGTAATTTATTTAATCTATTTGAGATAAAGAAGTTCATAATATTTGTGTAGCATATTATGTTATACAAATGATAATTTGCATATTGTGTTACATTATAATGTATTCAAATTTATGTGTCATATATATACAGAAAATGAAACAATTGCGGCTATGATGTATATAATAAACAAGTACAGTAGGAATAAAGAGTGTAGTGAGCACTCAAAAAGAAAAAAATTATAACAAGTATTTTTTTTTGCTGTGTAAAAAATACATTTTAATGCTCAAATTGCAACCTAGCTTTTGGAAGCTTTTCAAGAGTTGCTGGACAATTTCGGAGTAATGCTCGTGTATTTCCAATAAAGTCTTTTGAATGCCATATCCGTATTCCCTTCTTCCAAAGAGAGAAATTCATTGAAAACTGGCACGGGGACTTCGGCTGAATGCGGTCCTGGGCGTATAGCTGACGGTAAACTAGGACAATCTATTTTACATTTGTTTTTCTTGTTATATCCCGATGTTTTCATTATACAATAGTAACAATCACTTGAATGATCTTTGGGCTTCCGCCAAATCATGGGTATACCAAATGGAAGTATAGCACGTGTTCCCTTGGTCCACATCCGTAAACCCTCAACACAATGTTTACATCACCAAGTTTCACTTTAAAATAAGCAAAATATGCTTGTCTGACAAATGTACTGATGTTTGTCCTTTGACTGGGAATGGTAACTCTGCCACATATATAACAAAACGAATCGGGGCTGTTTTCGCACTTTCGACGAGTAGGAGCAGAGATAGCCACAAGGAAACGTTTCAGTTCAAACACACTACGTAGTTCTGTACACTTCCGTAACGAAATACTAAATACTGCTTACCGACACAAAACGTTTCGCTACAGTATAACAGACGTAACCAAACAGGCAGGTCTAGACCAGCATGCGCCCCAACCACATAGAAACCGAACGTGACGTGATAGAAGAAAACTAAATATAGTTTTGAAACCAGCATGTCTAATTCTATAGAAAACTGCTAAAAAATCTAAATAAAAAGAAATTGAGTTTCAAATTGTACCCCAGTGTTATCTTTGAAAATGAAATAATTTTTGCTATGAGCCCTTTTTTTTTTATCACTTAGACGTATATAACAAGAAGTTTTGATTTCTGCAATCTAAAAAGTTGTTTTTTATTGTGAATATATATTATATTATTACAGCTATTTTTATTTTGATTATGTATTATTATGTCTTATTAAAATTTAATTATGTTTTCATTCTTATTTCAGGTTAGTGAAATACTTCTTCATGTTGGTGTAGTGACAAAATTTAGAAGGTAATCACAGTTTAATATAATTTTCAAAAATTTTTACTATTTCTATTATGAAATAGAAACGTAGAAAAATACTATTAAAATTGGTATAACTTTGAATTCTACTTCTCGGTACATAAGGAATGCATACATGTGACATTATAACTCAAAATTTTGATAATGCAATTGGGAAATTAAAAAAAAGTTTCTATTGAATCTTGGGTCTTCGAAGATATATTATTAAGGAGAGGCTAACCTTTTCTATGCAACCTTAACCAGTGAGCTATTCCTATTTTAGAAAATAAATTATTTAACAGATGAGAGCATATGACGTCAAAAGTGACAGGGCACTTTGGGTCTATAGAGTCTGTAGAGAAAATAGCTTGAATGTAAATCAACCGATTTATCCAATGTATTCACTTTTGGAAAACAATCAATGAAAAAACTCATATAAAAAGTTATACGTATTATTATACAATATAAAGTAAATATTGGGGCGCCAGGCTAGCTCAGGGGATCTGTACGGGTCTCGCAATCCTGACGCCGCGGGTTCAAATCCCGCCCAGTTCAATCTTTTATTTATAATATAGAAGCTTCTCCTGAGCCATGGGTGTTTAAAATGGTGTGGCAACCTGTAGATAGCTTCCCCCCTCCAATGACCCTAAGTGGTTGCAAGGGAGGCTAACACAGCAAAAAAAAAAGAAGAAGAAAAACTAAATATTGCCATATAAATAATAAATATTGCATAATATAATGATGACAATATAAAGTAAATACTGTATTTAACTCTGGTTCAAAAATACAAACTTTGAATTATTGTGTACTCTCTTGTTAAATGGGAACCCTAATTAGAGTCTTACATAGCTATAAAAACCAATAATTATGAACAGTTTAGCATATGATTTTATATATTAAGTTTTTGTTTTATCTTTTATTCTATTTTCCTGTATATTAAAATAATAACTCAAAGGCTTTAAGTTTATCGAAGTTAAGGCAAACATGACTCATATATGATTGAAATTACATACGATTTTTTTTTTTTAAAGAACATTAGAAAATAATTCGAACTTAAAATATAAATTATTAAATTATAAGTAAAAAAAAAANCAAAGAAAGCCGAAAAGAACATTATAGGAAAAATAATCGTTAGCCAGGTCTGGCTAAGCCAGCCAACTGTAGTGCCTTTCTTTGGGGGAAATGTTAAGTTTTCCTAGCGCCATTCTTAAATATCTTATCATTGATAACATTTATTTATTTAGTGGTGTTCCACAGGTATAAATATCTCGGTTCACAGAATTATCCAAATTTGTTTCAAATTACCAAAATAAGCGATTCTAAAAATTAAAAATGGCATTGTTTTATAATAGATTTTTAAAAAATTTTAAATTATTTTCACCGATCCTAACTGGATAATCAAAATGGTCTTCAATAAAATATATATATTGTGTGGGTGGGTGTGTCTTTTAATGGTCAGCAGGTCACAGTTTTCATTCATTTTTAAATTTTTACTTTTTATTATAATTAAGTAGGTTGAGTTAATAATTGTGCGATCTTACACGAATGTGAGTGAGAACTTTACCCAAAAATAGGAGTGAAGAAAGTTTTCTACTGCAGCGGCGTTGGGTTTATTTTAGAGCAATAAAATCTACACAGGATCATTTATCGTTATAAATGGTAAAATATATATATATTAGATGTTACACGAATAAATTGAACAAGTAAGTGTAATATGTAAGTTTAAACTTATAATTTAAAACATAGATTTTTCTTATCGTCTAATTTTTTATTTCGCCCTCTACTAACTTATCAATGTGCTAGAATACAAATTTGTCTACAAAAATTTTTGAAGCAGATTTTTCACGAAAATCATTATTTATCATTCATTAATTTTAACTGTACTCATTTCTTTAAATTGTAAATTTCATATTTTAAACTATAATTAGAAAGAGTTATTATAGTTATTACTATAAATCTTCAAAAAGATTTCTTGAAGTAATTTGTTATAGTTTATTTATGCGATTTCTTTAGAAAGCAATAGCTGATGTACACCCTTACTAAAAAAGAATGTAGATTTTAAAACGTAAAATATATTTACATGTTTTAAGTGTATTCAATTACACAGTTGCAAACCTTAGTTGGATTCAGAACAAGTAGGTAGAAGGATATTTTGAGGAAATGTTTGAACAATATTTCCAGATTATAAAATCATTAGTTTTATAGTTTTGTTGAAATTAATCACGCATGAATATATGTCTCTTTGAGGGCAATAATTAAAAGAAAAGAATTAGCTAAGGCGATAAGGTTACCGAAGAAGGAATGAAAAGTGTAAAGACCACGAACTGAAAAAAAAAAAATAATTTAGGGAGTTAGATGAAAGGAGAAGATAGCCATGAGAAGAAGAGAGGAGGGAGGAGAAACATAAGACAAATGGTATTTGAGGGGTAGTTTATATCCATTACACCTCGACTGTAGCGCCGCCTGGGGAGCATTTGTACTTATGTCAGTGTGTGGACTTATAATGTCTGCGCCCCACTAAATACTCTCCCATTGGTCAACCGCTCACCTCCCCGACGCCGTTCTCCTCCCTCTCCCCCATCAACCCCCACCCCTCTCTCACTATCTCTCTCTGTCATGGTCTCACGTTTCTGTCTCACATTTCATTGACACGTTTCTAAGGGGATATTAATGGAACTAGACTCAACAGGTTATCTTTACCAAATTTTGAACTCTTTATTTAACTTATCATTTTGAACAAAGTTCTTTATTTCCTTCTCTATATAATAGCTGGCTGGTGGAGGTCTCAATCAACGTTGGGTGAAGACATCAGTAACATCCACAGTCCATACGCTATTTTCAAAGCAGAGCGCTTCGAGGCTAATGCCACATCTTCAGAGCTCTAAGGTGGTCGAGGTGAACTCACTTAGACCTCTGGCTATATTTCAGAAGTCTTAGACCTCTAGTTCACCTCGACCAACTTAGAGCTCTGAAGATGTGGCATTAGCCTCGAAGCGCTTTGCATTAAGAGAAAAAAATATATGTATGAACTGTGTAGGTTACTGAACACTCCTCAATTATTTTACCTACCTTTGAAGTTTTTTTTTATTTTTTATTACTAAGTAATTCTTTATTGTTTATTATTACTCAAGTATCTTGAGTGTCATAAAAAATTTTACCACAAAATATTAACATTCTAATGGATACAGCAGTTGGTCAGTGGAATATAATAGTATTAAATAATGTGATCCAAGCCAGAGTGATTTAATATTATTTTATTGAATTAAAACAGTAAAAAAATTTAATTAAATATGATTTTGATTAAATTTCGTTATGAAGCTTTTTTGTTCTCTGCTGCTGCATGTGTTAACATAAATAAACTACTAGTTCCAGTATACATACACACACACATGTGCGTGCACACTTGTGAGTATTTTTACATATGTATGTGTGAATAGAGCCTGGGTTCTTAAGAGGTCACGGGGCCATCTTCGTTTGAATCGACGGGAAGGGTTGTAGGGGTTAGAGTTGGAAGACATGGTCTGTGCTAGTGGATTAGGATGGTATGGCAGTTTACTGTGGAAACGATTGGGGCGTGAAGAAATGAGGTCTTGATCAAAAGGGATATTAAGATCGTGGTGAAGAGAGGAATTAGATACGCAATAGGGAGCATTTGCAATTATTCTCAGGGTTTTGGATTGAAAGGACTGTATTCATTGGATGTCGGAAGGCTTGGCGGCACCCCAGATTTCTACTCCGTTAGTCCAGATTGGTCGTAATAAGGTTTTGTAGAGCGTCAGTTTGTTTTCTATTGCATGATTGAATTTCTTATTCATGAGTCTGTATGAAAGTGCATATCACCGATTGAGTTCTTCTCTTTTAATTTTAGTATGTTCTCCCCATGTAAGTCGTGAGTCAAGATGGAACCCAAGGTAACTTGGGAATTAGAATGTGGTAAAGGAATATTGTTAAATTGTACATTGTCGAGAAAATATTTTATACGCAATTAATTTTGCATTTTAAATCATTTCTAGTATATTTCCATTTACCTCACCATTGTAGGAACTTTCCGCGCCAGGACTCGAACCTGGATCTGCTATCCGGGCCGGTGCGTTACCATTTACGCTACCAGGACAAGTCTGATAAGTTATTAAATTCCCCGCACCAGAGTCGGAGGTCAAACCTCCGAGGCCAACAAATATATCGTCTTATGCTCGGTGGAGCTGACATTGTCAAGCTGTTTAAATGACACTCGTTATTTACTTTTAAATTTAAATTTTATAAATATTTTTTTGTGGTATTTAATCCCACGTATTAATGGGATTATGTCTACTACGTGGGATTAAATACAACAAAAAAATAATATTCACAGTAGTAGATTAATTAAAATAGTATATCATCAAGCTAGGACAGAATAAACTAAGAGGATATGTTTTCTGGCACTTGAAAAAAAAAAAAAAAAAAGTCATTAGAAGTTTATTTTGATCAAAGAAAGCCGAAAAGAACATTATAGGAAAAATAATCGTTAGCCAGGTCTGGCTAAGCCAGCCAACTGTAGTGCCTTTCTTTGGGGGAAATGTTAAGTTTTCCTAGCGCCATTCTTAAATATCTTATCATTGATAACATTTATTTAGAATAAATAAGAGATACTTAAATTTTACTGTACATGTTACATAATTTATTTTATTACACTTATATATATTGATTTTATATATTAAGAGGTTTTATATATATAAGGGGTGTTCCTCTAATCTTCCCCAGCAATTAAAAGGCAGTTCCACCGTGTCCGTTAAAGAACTCATTTAAAGGATTGCATACCTTAAATACCGTTTCTCTTTCTTTTCTTTTTTTTTGTGTATGTATATATATATACATAAATGGTGTACGCTATAGAATGACTGTTCAATTGGCTATTTTAGAAGGTAAGAGAGGAAAATTTGAACATTTTTTTTTTTTAATTTTGCAAAAAGAAAAGTGGTTTCGAAATATTAGCAAATTAGAAAGTTTTAACTTCACACCCTCTAAAGAAGTGAGATAGAAATTTAATAGGTGTGCCTTCATTTAACCCTAAAAATGGTTTTAGTGAATTATAAAAGATAATATAACTTCTTTTTTTTTTCGTAAATCGATATGATGGTGGGATCTATCATTATTTTATTGTAGAATATACTGTAGTCTATATTTTTATTATTAGGTTAATAGAAGTTACTTAAGACAAATTAAGTAAATTATATCTACATTATGAAAAGTATTGGCATTTTAAAATTTATTTTAAACATACAACAATTAGTATATAATCTACTGTTAAATAGTCATATAATTGGCTAATCTGTCGATTCTAAGAACAACTTATAAACATATTACTTAAAAAATTAAAAATTAATTGTTAAGTTTTGTACTTCTGGAAGTAATAAAACTAAACCATATGAATGCAAATAAAATAAAATCATAACAAAACCTGAACATTTAATTTCGTCATTCGATTGATGAGATCGAGCTGATTTGTAAATTTAAAAAAATATTAAAATAACTGTTTATAAGATAAAACCTGTGTAGGTAAACATCGCCATAAAGTTATATTTATTTAATCGTGATAAGGATTTAAGGTTTCTAATCAGATACACATAGCCGGAGGACATTAATGTGATCTTCGGAGGCCTGAATTAGCCATTCAAATTTCAAAAAAAGTTTTTAAAAAAAGCTTCCTTATACTGTTGCGTGTGTGTGTGCGTGTCTGTGACTTTATAGACCCGAGATATCTTTAGTCGTCACCTGTAGTATTTATGCGCGCTTGGTAAGACCTCACAAATCTATATCCGCCTTCGGCACACTCATACATATATTCAGATACACGATCGAGTAGTTCATTATGCATTATCAGTCCTGCTCCAAATCCCTAACTATGGAAGGATGATTTTTTTTTAGGGTTTACTCTATCACTTAGCTGTCACCTGTAGACTCTCAGATATCAGTAACCCGGTGGGACGTCGACTTTTTTCAAAGTGAAGTTAATATTAGCAAGAAGAGCGGACACTAGCCTCTCACTGGTACACTAGTGCATAACAATAGCGCACTCTTTAGGGGAAATTTCAAACTAATAGGTCAAAAATTCATTTGGGAGAATGATATATACATTATATGATATATATATNGTATCTGAATATATGTATGAGTGTGCCAAAGGCGGATATAGATTTGTGAGGTCTTACCAAGCGCGCATAAATACTACAGGTGACGACTAAAGATATCTCGGGTCTATAAAGTCACAGACACGCACACACACGCAACAGTATAGGTACATTGGTTTGATTAATTTTATTATCTGAAAATAAAGCTATTCAAGTTGGTTTCATTGATTCTCTACCATTCACCAATTGTCATTCATAGAAGCAGAAAACATGGATTGTTAAAAATTGCATTTTAAGTGCACTATCATTTTTATTCAGGAGTTAATCATTTAACATACATGCATTACGTCACTAGATGCATGTATTTCTACAGTCACTTTGTACGAAGGGTGGTTACGTATATCAGTGGCCATACACAAATTAAGAACCCTCCCATAATTTTGAAAGGGGGATTTTATGAATGGTCTATACTAGAAATCATGTGATAGGAAAGCAATAAAGCCTTCAGTTCATTATGTATAATAAATAGAAATTTATTAGGTTTACGATGTTAGCCAATAAGTTGAGGGCGTCGGGTTTTCTAGTAGGGGTAGGGGTTCCATCACCCCCCGTAGAGATAGGCCTCCTGGCAGGCCGGCTCCTTTGAGGACTCCATTCGTTAGCGGCGCTATTTGAGACGAGCGGCCGTAACGAGAAGTGATAATCAAGTGATAAAGCTATCGGTTCCCTCATCACAGGGGTGATAGTGTTCTTTCTGTATTCCTTCATACATTGATGACAGTTATTGTCTGTCATTTTCCATGCTACATTAACATCTTCATTTATTTTTAAAATACTAATTTTTCAATTATATTTTTAATGAGATTATTATCAAGGGGTGAATCATTTTGTGATAGGATGAGGAATAATCGTGACAACCCGTGGGTTTATGTATTTTTGAGTTTAGAACCAATTTATTCATTTCACTTTAGTATTGTATTAGAGCTTAGATTAAATGTATTTTAGTTATTATAAAACGGCATGGTTTATTTTTATACGAGTACAAATATTTTTTGTTGTTTTCAATAGTGATTTTATTATAATTTGTGAAGAATATTCTGCCATACAGAGATACATATGTTTAAATGAGGAAAATTACTTTATAAGCGAGAGAGGACAATGATGATAAATGCCAGGACCCATAAACTTTGCTATTGGCGGACTGGAAAGATAGAGTGGGGGAAGCGTAATACTCTCCTTGTTATTTGAGCTACAATAAATATGATGGTAAGCATGATTGGTAATTAATGTATTTTCTTATGTTAACTCTTTTGCGAAGAAATCCTAGTTAAAGCAAAGATGTATGAATATACAAAGGGCTTCTCCTACACTTCCTTTCCGGCCAAAGAGGAAATATTATTGGACGTTTTAAGCTAATTTTCTTCTTTAAGCTAAATTTCGTCACTTTTATCTTTGTCTATTTTTAATCAAATGTGGGGAATTCGCTTGGATATGTATGGAAATTTGCAGATTTTCATTCAATATTCACTTATATCTGACAATTTATTCTGTATCATTACGGATACGTAGGTGATGTTTAGTCCGATATTATTATGTTTTATAAGCGTTTATTATTTGAGTACAAACAAATTATTATTATTATTAATATTATTATTAAAGTGGACATAATATTATATTCATGTATAGATGGTAAATATGTATGTGGTTTCTGAGATGATTTTAGTTGGGGTTCGGTCAAGGTAAATCCAAAAAATACAAATTTAAAAAATGTATTTCTTAATAAAGAATTATCTGCCAACGTTTCGTCTTACATTGTAAGCCATCTTCAGGGCTGCCTATCATGAAGATGAGAGAGGACGTCCTGTCCCTAAGTTCACATTTCAATGACTGGAATCACATCAGTCATGGAAATTTGAACTTAAGGACAGGACGTCCTCTTTTATCTTCATGATAGCCCTGAAGATGGCTTACAATGTAAGCCGAAACGTTGGGAGATAATCCTTTATTAAAAAAATACCTTTTTTAAATTTGTATTTTTTGGATCTACCTTGACCGAACCCCAACTAAAATCATCTCAGAATAATATCTAATGTATGTGGTTTTTACACTTATGATAAAACTGTAGTTTTTTTGGTAGTGCTACATAATATATTAACTACTAGTATCACATGGCATCCAAATTTTATAGTGTATTAATATTTTTTTAAATATATATTCTATTCTGCTGTTTTTGATAAATTTAGGCACAGAATTTGTGCGCCTAACGGATTGAAGTCAAATATTATTTTTGTAATTTCTATGGAATAAATAAATTTTGATCAAGATAACTGGACGAGTTTCAAATAAGTTAGAATGGTCCCTCCGAAGAAAAAGACTTTCTCAGGAAGTAGGAGGTTATCTCTGGATACTGTTATCTGAGACATTTTTATTGGTGTTGACCAGCCGTTAAATTTGACAAAAAATCTTGAGTAATAAAATCTCTCTTTTCCTGGAGATTTTTATCAACAACTGGTTTTCCAGAGCACTTTTTTTGGCGATCTATATCTTTCCAAGTTCAAAACTCCAGGTGTCCGATGACAGCGTGCTATTTCGCTACCCCCCTCCTTAATTGTAATATTTAGATTTATGACGAGCAAAATTCGCTGAGCATGCAGAAAATATTAAGGGAAGAGAGAGAGAGAGATAGAGAGAGATGAGTCTAGAGCTAAAAACAATTTTTCTTTGAAATGGTAGAATTTCAAAATGCACTATACATGCATTGACCTTGTATTATTTTGATTTTTTTTTTAATTATGGGACAATAAATCCCTTTATATTTTTATAATTTGTCACAAAAATTGTGCTATAGTCTGCAAACAAGATTTAATTACTACTCTCGCAAGAGTATGAAGAAAATCGACGGTCCACCTGGTTACTGATACCTGACAGTCTACAGGTGACAGCTAAGTGATAGAGTAAACCCTGCAAAAAAAAAAAAATCACCCTTCCAAAGTTAGCGGGGGTGCAGATTTGGAGCAGGACTGATAATGCATAATGAACTACTCGATTGTGTATCTGAATATATGTATGAGTGTGCCAAAGGCGGATATAGATTTGTGAGGTCTTACCAAGCGCGCATAAATACTACAGGTGACGACTAAAGATATCTCGGGTCTATAAAGTCACAGACACGCACACACACGCAACAGTATAGGGAAGCTTTTTTTTAAAACTTAATTCCAACATTTCTTGAAATTTGAATGGCTAATTCAGGCCTCCAAAGATCACCTTAATGTCCTCCGGCTAAATGTATCAGATTCCTGCCTGTCACTATAGAAACCTTAAATCCTTATCACGATTAAATAAATATAACTTTATGGCGATGTTTACCTACACAGGTTTTATCTTAGGAACAGTTATTTTTATGTATTTACAGATCTGATCGATCTCTTCAATCGAATGAAGATATTCAACGATTATGTTTTTGTTTTTTTCTTGTTTTTTTCCCTAGCATTCATATGGTTTAGTTTTATTACTTCAAGAATTAGAAACCTTCATGTTTTATTTATTACGTTCTTTTTTTTATAACTTTTGCGTATAAATACGACTATTCAACTTTAGATTTTATACTAACTCATAATATAGTGTGTATGAAATGGATCACAAGTAACTGGATTAAAGTATAGCAAATTATAATGATCTCAATATTTTTAAAAACATAGTCCGCATATTTAAAAGCGCAAATTAGAGTGCAAAGAGGGTCCTCATATGTTTAAAATAAATTAAGAACCAAATTTAGTATTTGGTATTTAACCGCCCTCTCCTCCCAATCAAATGAGGAGGAGGGGGTGGTTAAATATTTGTAGGAAGACCAAAATTATTATGAAGATGTGTTTGTTTTTATTTTATTTAAGAAATAGCTTGTTGCACATATCAAGTGTAAAATATTATTTTCTAAAGTTTCTAATGTTTACTTCTCACCGAATTCAACCAGAAACACTGTTTATGAACACTGTTTCATTCACTCTCATATGTGTATGTCAATAGCATTGAAACATGGAAAGTATGCTTAGTTAATTTTATTCATATGTCTGAGTAATTTACCAGTTAAGATATCTGGCACGATCATTATTGAACTGTTATCCTCAATTTATGTATTAAAACAATATTATTTTAATTATTCTTAAATCATTGCTTTATGGATTCATCAAATTTTGAAGGTAGCTTATTTTCGAAAATTTTTGTAACGGAAATAGGCCCAACCAACCAAAGGATTTCGGGTCAAATACTTTTAAAACTTGAAGCATATTATCTGAAGAAAAATGNATATATATGCTGGCAAAAGATGGTATACTGAAATAAACTACCCTTAGGCTAAAACCTAAAGAGATGATTGGCTACTGTCGGTCCCACATTCTGATAGATATCAGTTAGGCCTGACCTAAATAAATATTGCGTGTAAGTTGGATATTGCGAAGGGGCCTAGATGGATAGATAGGTGGAGATATGGTGAAACTATTTGAGTTGCGGGTCTCGTTAGAGAGAGGGGAGCGGGATTTGAATACAATCCGAGTTGGAGTCGCCGATTAATTGGTAGCCTCAACAGCTGATTTATCTGCTAGCTGAGGGCTGGGATCTCTGGATCTGAACAGTGACCTTCGGAAGCTCGAATTACAGGATACGGGATACTTATGGAGTTCGAATTTCCTAATGGCCGACAGTCCAGCGACGAGCTAACGAGTCAGCATTAAATGTGTTCCTGCCTCGTCTGGCCGCCGAGAGACCTCGTTAGGTTGTCGAGATCTTTGTAGTAGGGGTAGTTTGTCTGATATACGATGGAGTTAAGTGTTACTCCAATGTCTTAATGCACAAAACACACATTTATGACAATTATCTAAGCTAAATCAACAATGACTGTTCCCTTGGACAAATAAAAGTCTTGTACAAAGAAAATAGTATTCGCTGTGTTGCTATGTGCGTCCTATCGTCAAATACAGCCGTTATCTAGCGAAACAATAGTTGCTTTTCTGCAACATAAGTGTCACTCCATTTAATTAATGTTATTTATTTATTATATCATGTATTAGTGTCTTTATATAACAATAAATTCATAACTTTTCACCATATAACGAAAAATAAAAGAAGATAAGTACAAATACATATATGAAAGTTAATCGATCCCTCCTTTCCAAAAAGTCTAGAGCCAGCTTTAAGTTGTTGATCTTAACTTTTATGTTCTTCGGTTTGTAAGAATAAATTTTTAATTTATATTCCCTCTTCTTCAGCACCATAAATAGTTGAAAGATATTTTTTTGAATATTATTTTACTTCTACCTAATTTTGTGCAAAATAGAATATCTGCTTAATTTCCACAGCTCTTTTGTAATGAATGTTGATTTGATCGTTAATCGTTCGATGAAGCAGGTAAACCCATACTTCCTTTTGTCCAAATTTGTTGTTCGTCAACAAATATTTTTTTTTTTTTTTTTTTTTTTTTTTTTTTTTAATAGCCATATGAATGACATCAACACTCAGAACTGTTTAATAAATAATGCTATGCTTGAAAATTTGTGAGAATTATATAGCACTTCAGAGCAGAAAGTTTAAAACTGATAAGGGATGTTCTTATGTNCCAGCTATAAAATCTTACAGATATGTGTATAGAATAAGGAAAATTCGTGTTACACAATATATTTTATAAGTATTTATTATAAGATATATATTAGATTTCAAATGGAGAATTTAGAAAAACTAATTATTTTAATATCTGCCGAGGTTTCGGTTTACATTTTTAGGCATCTTAAGGGCTATCATATCAGTCATGCAAATTTGTTACAGGTGACAATACGTCAATTTTTTCCTTGATACAAGCCTTTAAGATGGTTTACAATGTACGCTGAAACGTCTGCACATAATAAAACTTATATTGTTTTAAGACTGTATTATGTGATCAACCTCAACCGACCCCAACCTATTTATAATATTTCAAACATCAAGATTTTTTTTTAATGAAATAAACTATACTATATCTGAGTTATGTAAGATAAAATTTTCAATAACGGATGTTTTGATAGAAATCCTAACATTCAAATTTGTGAAATATTTTGATAAATGTTGATTAATGATCAGAGTTAAATAAATATTTGTTTATCGTAAACACTTTAAACATTCCCTAAATTTAACACTTACATAGATATAACTTTTTTTTTTTGCATTTATAGAAATTTTGTTGCTATAAATTATCCTTATTGGGTTATAAGAAGAAAAATATGGGATTAGTACATACATATGTAAAAAACCAGAATTTTATTAGCTGTATTTTGAAATAATACATTAGCTATACCTTAAAGTTTCATGATCTCCACTTCAAATGGAATATAAAAGACATTCAATTCGTTATATTCATTTTGGGTGTGCCAAACATTCTGTTCTTTTGAACTTCAGTGACTTCTTCATTTTTAATTATTTTAGTTAATTATTTTTACTGTAGCTAAATCCCCTTAAAATAGCTATCTGAATTAACCAAATAGTATTAGAGAGTCGATAATATTTAGAAAAAAGGTGAATTTATTAAATTGTTAACAATATTATTGCCAAATAAAATGTTGAATAGCAATTAATAAGCGCTCTGATAACAGCATAGAGGAAGGTATTTATATCTGTCCTCGACGCGGAGAAATTCGTACCTCTTTGCTGGTGGAATGCGAGGTGCCTCCAGATATCTCTTGTGCCGTGATAGAAATGTGAACTCCACGTGAAAGTCAGCTGATTACTATTGACGGACGCGGTCCTGGTTCGATTTCCGTAGTGTTTTGTATTCCCTAGCTACCCCAACCCCAATACACCTCCTCAACACAGGGTGAAGACACCCTCGCCAATCAACCCCTTCCAATAAGGATATTCCATATATTATATATATATATATA
>KZ806869.1:772791-784426 GCA_000696205.2 Oncopeltus fasciatus
AATTTCAATAAATAATCATTAATTTATATCTATATGTAATTATTATTACTCGCATTTCATAACATTACCATAAAATAAAACATTTATACCCATGTTTCTGTATTCGAAGAACTTTATAATGTTAACTTGGTAAGGAGTTAGTTTGTGACATGGAACGAAAACTAAAACAGTTTTTTTGAAACAAATTATTTAGAAGTTTGTAAACTAATCAAACAATTTTAACAATAGAAGTTATTTTAAACATTGGAAGTCACAGTTAAAAATGTTTTGTGAATTATACAAAGAATTTGGCGGAGTATATATAAATTATATGTGTGTGTGTGTAATTTTGAACGGCCATATTTTCAGATTTTTTAATATATAATCAATTCAGCATCCAATAGATAGAAAATCTAACTACATTTTCCAATTTCGAGTATCTCTGCTGAGATGAAAATTAAATGAAACCTTCGTAGTGCTGATCTTCCTATTATCTTCAAAATAAGAGATATACCTAATTTTTATTCTACATTGACTGGTTTTTTTGCAGTTCATAAGAAAGTACAAACTAAATTTACTCTTTTCTCCATTCCAAAGAGAAACAGACAGTGGGCAGTAGACTAAATGACGCTACTTGTATGAAGACGAGGTCGGTGGGATGATGACCACATTTGCGATAGCATTCCTGAGGAGGGAGAACGACTGCCTCCCAGGGAATACCGTAAAGTGGCCCTCGAGGCTTGATGAGCCTCAGGTGTGGCCCGCTCGTCAGGGTGCTACGTCATCAGACGGCCACTGTCGGCACCCCATCTCTCCTACCTCTTTGTCCATCTAGTGGCCTTCCTCAAACAGACATCAATTATTTCTATTTTCCCGCCAAAGGTCCACCTCTCATAGTCATTTTTTCCTGTCGTTAAATATTCCTAGGTCTTCTTCAATAAGTTTCAATGGTTTCACGAATTAAAAATTAAAAAAGTTATTGGCACATTCTATTAATAATCTTATTTTTTTCGTCGTCAAGTAGTATATTTTTTTTAATAAAATAATTTTAATTAACTTCTATTTTTTTATAATTTAAAAGGAGCTTAATTTTAGAGCATTCAATAATATCAGCAAAACAAGAAGTCATTGTCGCAGGAGATTTCCTATGTTTAATCAACAGTAAGTATAAATAAGTGATAATTAGGAAATGTAATTTAAAATCGCAAAATACAGTGAGTGAATACAATGTAGGCCGAAAAGTTGGCAGATAATCCTTTAAAATAATACAATTTTTAAATTTGTGTTTTTTTGGATCTACCTTGACCTAACTCCAACTAAAATCATCTAATAGTTATGTAGTTATGTATAAAATAAAATTTTGGCTTCTTTTCAACCACTTCCTTCTCAATTCAAATAAGTCATTTAGGAATTTATCATACGGTTTGCAATAAAGAGGCTTAAATACCTTAAATTTTAAAAATTATGGGTACTAGAGCGTATAATAAATAAATAANAATATATATATATAATTTTTACAGGCCTTCTTTCAGTTTCACGAATATATAAAAGTATTTATCATACTTTTATTTATGATTCATTGATATATAAGAATGTGATTTAGGGATTGAGTGATCCCCCTCTCAATACCTAGTCCGGCATTCATTTTGTTTTACTGAGCCTTCTTTTTTTCACATTCTTTAGAGTTGTGCTGGAAGATCAAATTAAAACTTACACTTATCATCTCTATTATTTATGAAATATTAAAGGTATGACTGGATCAAATTTTTATTATTATTTTCATATATAATTAATATTTATATATGTAATATTTATGACATATTATTTTCATAACACTAAATTAATGACGAATATTCATTTTGTCTAATTTTTAATTCCCACCATCGCTGAAATAAATTCTTTCAATTACAGAACACGATCAACAATTTGAATAAAACATCTAAAATTCCAAAATTAAATTCTTCAATTAAATAGAATCATGTTTATATATGAGAGAATAATACACTCAAGTCTCTTATTTACACTTCTAACAATCTGATTTAATTTTGTTATAAAAGAATATTATTAAAAAATTAATGAAATATAGTTTTAGAATATCCAAAACAGAAGCAATTATTGATGTCGTTTTCATAACATTTTTTTCTTCGATCATAACTAATTACAGCCAAAACTGCTACCACTATAAATATATATAATGTGTATATGTTTATATGATATAAATTCTGACCATGACTCCATAGTTTCGGCACTGGGCGTTCTCTCTCTCATGTAAATGCCAGTCACAGCCATTGAACAACATTCTGACCAATTACAGAATGTAAACTTACTTACAGAATGAAGCAAGTAAATAAATAAAAGTTTCAATAGTAAATGGCTTTGTCTCCTCGGAGTAACTCTATATAGAGCTCCAATTTAGTACAATTTAATTTACAGAACTACTTTATCTCTCGTTAAATTCAAGCCAATTTATTTTTCTAGAACTCTATATTTTCCTAGATAATTGAATAAGATACTAGTCGCTCAGCGAAAATAAATCTTTTCAAAGTCGACCTAGTACAGGAAAAAAGAATCAATTTTCGTAGTTGACAGTTTTAGATTTTCGTATTTTATGTTAACTTTGCATTACATTTACTATCTATTGCATATTTATATGATTTTTTAAACGAAATAATTCTCTGTGTATATTGAAATCATACAATTATCTATTTATTATATTATGTAATAATATAATAATATTAGTATAATATAATAAGATAAATAAAAGTTCATTTTTTTCTTAATGTACTTATAGACACTGACATCGTAAGTTTTGGCCTTATCAAAAGTAAATACTCCATAATTAAAAACATTTATAAATCTTTTATTTATCAATTCCTTTACATGAATGCGTATATTGAAAGACATCATTTTCTTTAGTTATGTAAGTTACTGAAGTTTCACTAAATGAACACAGAATGAAAGAGCATTAAGCGTAAAAGTAAAGAACATTGTCAGGCAAAATATGCATTTGTTTGTGAAGGTGTGGGGCAGCGCTCTACGCTCCTAGTTACATTCTTAAATATTTTCACTATTAAGTATATTCGTAAAAAGTTAAAGAATATAAATTTTATAAAAAGATATTTCACACCTATTATGTTCTATAAACTTTTTCGAAGATCAAGTTAAAATGGTTATAAACTTTTATGTATAAACTCCATTAATGCCTTATTTTCCATTTATGCAATTTCATACTGGAATATGGTTATTAAAAGAATGCCGAAATACTAAAGTTGGTAAAAGTACGTTTTATTTAGCTTAACAAGTGAACAAGTTGAAAATAATTTTTAAAATTACAAAATAATGTTTGATCACTATACACCTAATTCTATTATAATCAGTCCTTAATTAGAAATAATAGTTTCCAGAAATTGTATCATTTTATTTATATATTATTGAGGTATATTTAAAAAAAAAAAAAAGTTCTGAACATTTCAAAATTTTTTTTCCTGTACCTAAAGTACCTGAAGAAATGTTCAAAAACAAATGTGAATATTTTGTTGAGAAACAGTCATATATGTTTCTTAAATTTTTATCTACCTTATAGATCATATAAATATATTTTATTTTTAAAAATTAATTCGAATTTTTTACTAACTCAAAATATCAGCCTTATTTTCTTATGTTAGCTTTTATATACCAAACTTTTTACCCAGGAACTTTAATATACAATTTTACTTAATATTAGGTGATTTTTGTTGGGGTTCAGTCAAGGTAGATCCCAAAAAATACAAATTAAAAAAAAAAGTGTATTTTTTTGGATCTACCTTGACCGAACCCCAACAAAAATCATCTAATAATAATACCTACAATCAAAAGAACTCTCCATGTGAAAGTAATTAATGCTTTTTTTTTCTTTCAAAATTTTCAAATTTAATTTACTTAAATGAAATTCAAACTCTGATCAGTGATATAAGGATCATTTAGATTGATCACCTTTTCCCAGTGTTNTTAATATATATATATATAGAAGCAGACATGTTCTAGCTAAGTCTTTGTAGAGAATTTTTTTAAATTAAAATCTAAATGCGAAAGAGATGTATTAATCATTTTCTTTTTCTCCTCCAAAACGTTAGTTTGATTCGTTATTGGCTGAGATCAGATGAATGGAGAAGATTGGAAAAAGACCAAACTAAACAATCATTAATATTTTCGTTATTTTTAATGCAAAAAAATATATTAATCAATTAGGTGTAAAATGTAATTCTTAAACAATTAAGCTCTTCACAAGAATTGCGTTTTCACAAAAATTGTATTTTGTTAAGAGCTTTTTTTTCTCTTATTTTTTTTTTTTAACTAGCCAATGGGTTGGCTTAAAGGTATCAAAGCGCCATTAATATCCCCTTAATTGTCCTTATCGACTTCTAATATAAACTAATTTTATTTTTATTTCATTTCTGTCATTTATTTCTCATGTAAGATAACTTCAAAAATATATTTACTTTAAAATTAGTCTGTGAAAAGGATAAGCAAACATTGTAGGAGATTTAGGTGTAATAACTTACATCTTATCCTACAACTTATAACTTACATCTTAATAACTTACAACTTATCCCAAGAGACGAGATAAGATACAATTTAAAGGATTTGTTCCAACATTGGATTTTGGACGTGTAGGAGCTCCTCTTCGTCGGCTGCATTCACAACTTGGATTGGCGATTCATTGGCAGGTGGGGAATACAGTTGTTGAAGATAGGATTCCGATAATTGTAATAACCGGATGAGATATCTTCAATCAATGCCTTCAGAGATACCGCTCTTACGACATGTTGGAATGTTCGGCTTTCAGCTGGTAGAAGAGACAAATAGCCTCTCTGACATAGAAAGCTGAACGAATCGTTCTCGACTAACGAATTTACATGTAAATTAGATCTTTACCTAGGATGTTAGAGGAATTATTCAGCTGGCCATCGGACCCTCCAGGAAATATAAAGAGATTTTAATGGAGTCCCTCTTTCTCAAAAGTGGCTCGACACGAAGCGACTCAGAACTTGAATTACACTGTTTAATTTCAGTGAAAGAACTTGATTCTGCACTTTATAATCCCTGAAATCCGCCTACATAAATACAAATATAAAATCAATTGTAAAATTTGTACTGTATATAAATTACATTCAGTAACATAATAGATTCTAAAACTTATTTACTTAATTTACCTTTTTGAAGGAGCTGCTTATTCTAATCAGACATCTAATATCTCATTGGAGGTGGACATAAATAAAAATTAACTACATATTTGATCTCACAAAGTGGATAAAGCAGAATATAATAGAAAAATCACAATGCCAGTTCTATACTGGCCGTAAGTAAATAACCTCCGTATTATATTTGTAAATACCGTCTTAATAAGCGTTTTTTGTTCAAACTTTGTAAGTAACAAATGTTAGAAAAGTTCAAGTTACATCTATTGACTCAAATGACATCTACGATATAAATATAAATGTTGGTCTTCTTCTGAATCACCTTGGCCTTTCTCTGATTTTAGTCATAATTTTTTTTTTTTTTTTTTTTTTTTTTTTTTTTTTTTTACTTTTTTTTTAAATATTGCTTAGATACCAGAAAAATAATAAATATCCACCCAACAATCTAAATAAAATTCTTATAATTTCATTTTCCACCTATATTATTTTATTATATAACCTCTTACAGTAAGGTGCGTTTATTTATTCATTTTATTATTTTTTTGGTCACCTCTTCCCCCTCTCCCATCTTCAACAATTAATAAATTTCAGCTATTGAAGAAATCATATCACGGTTTACAAAGAGAAGTCTAAAAATGAAGATCTCATTATTCTAAAATTTAGGGAGACCAGAGACACACACACAAGCAATTATACATGTGTATGTAAATCTTAACGAACTGGCTTTTGAATTTTACCTGCGTAGGATTGGTATACTTCTGAAAATTTTGCAAAGTAACGACATGAAATTAATTTGAACTGCTTTATTTCTTCAAGAACAATCTGTTAATAACATTCAACACAACATTCATAAAGTGATATATTAGAGAAAAATACATTAATAATGTATTAGTCCAATTACTAATTTTATTTTAAATAAGTAAGTGCTATTGACTTTTAATGTTAATTACTTTCAAATCTGATATTTCACAAAACATCATAAAATGAAAGTAATTGGTTATAGGCTATCTATAAGAGTATCATTGTATATAATTTCAGTCTTGTTTTGTAACATTGAAATTGGAAAAGGAGAGGTTGTATTTGAAGATATAACTTATTCTCATTAGATATCTGTTTTCTGTAACAGATAAATAAAAACTTATAAATATAATAATACTGAACAATAATTCTCACGTATAACATGAAATTAAGTCAAAATAATAAATTGAAAATTATTTTAAAAAATAGAAAATAAAATAAAATAATAATTATTGACTGAACTTTAGGAGTTTGGTAACAGCTATATAATGCACTTATGAGTAAACACTCAGACATATGTTTATATGGTTAATCGTCGGTTATATCCTGTGTGGGGGCAAATTCTTACATTTGTTTAAGAGAGAGAATAAATCCTTCAGATGGCATTAAACGCATGTGAGCATTATTTAGAGAGCACAAAAGTGATATTTCCTGTACGTATCAAATCTTAAGTAGTGTCATCAAAGGGTTACAAATTTTGAATTATTATATTTAACAAAAAAAAATTGTTTCTTCCATTTTCTTGTATAAAGAGATGCCCGAACGTGTGTAGGGTGGTGTTGACGGAAGCGGTGAAAACACATTTATTCTGATGAAGCATTGATTGATGACCCGCCAATTGGAAGCGATCGGTAAAGGTATCCTGTATTCCAAAGGGTTGAAACCCTCCACCCTCAAAAGCACAACCCCACAAAGTAAGGGCTTATCTGTCTTTTACTCATTAATTACTAATAATTATATCAGTTCTATTAATAAGTAAAAAAATTATAATTTAATAACGAGAAATCAGTCTGTATATTTTATATATTTCACGACATTCAAACTTATTTAATTTTAAATTAAACATACTTTTTTTTTTTGTACTATTCAGCCTTGCATCATCATGTATCTTTACATATAAATATATCACTTTAAAAAAGTAAAAATTTTGTTAAGAATACTTTATTTTTGTTACAAACTTTGTTATATACTTGAAATATGAAAAGAAGTAAGAAAGGTGATAATGTGCCGTAAGTTTAGAACCCTTGCTACAAAAAGTTGAAAGGAATGGGCAAATGTAACTTGATACTTAGCCAGAGCGGAAAATAAAGATTGCTGTAGGAGAGAGAGAGAGAGGAATTTAGGGAGTTTTTTTCTGTGAGAGTCCATGTGACGTCACTCTCCTGAACTACAGCTCCTTGGGGGCTTCTCACCCCTGCTATATGTTAATTTATATTTCTCCATATTCACATCATACCTTGCCCAGAGAGCGGCATAATATCAGGATTCAGATTCTCTAATGACTTTCGGACATCTGTGAGATTCGGAATTGCGAAGCTTCTTGGCATCTAGTTGCTCACGATAGTAACCAAAAGAACAGATTTACCATTATCAATGAATATATTTATCAAGAAGGCACAGTAATTTCATGCTTAAAACGGAAGTTTCTATTGATGTTAAACGTTAAAGTCCTACAAATTATATAAGTTGCAAAGTTAACAGTTTGTTAATGATGATTAATTAGGTTATTTTTAGGCAAAATATTTTCTCAGTAATGATAAATTCAAAAATAACAAAAGACAAACACAGAAATGCACTTGGCTTAACGAGTCTAGTATGTAAAAGCTGAAGCTTTAATTTGATTTTTAAAGAATTAGTTAAATCAATTTTCGACTTATTATTTTCTATAAATTATTACGATGCACTAAGAAAAAGTTGATTTAACCGTTTGCAATGAAAATAGTAAATTCACGGTTACACCGAATTCGAACTTTAAAAAAACAACAAAAAAAACTAGAAGTCCACCAAACTTTGAAAGATGGTTTGTTAGATATTTCCTTTCCAGTTTTTTTTTTTTTTTTTTTTTTATTTTNTGTGGAGGTGCAATCCCGTTTTTTTAAAAATTATTTATTAAACGTAAAAATTATTTATAATCATAGATATAACTAGTTTATTTATTCTCCCTCTCTTGAGTTTGATAATTACTTGATAGATAAAAAAAGGAGAATAACTTAAGTTACAATAATATATAAATTTTTGCTTCAAATATATTAATTCAAGAAACATTTCCACTTATTCTGAGCCCTCTTTAGTTCTAAAAAATAAAAACCATAATATATATCCTTTGTATAACAGTTCCATAAAATGAGATATACCTGCTCTCAATAAGTATATTACACTTATGCCATGCACAACTTTATTTAGTATTTCTGGATAAATTATTACTAGTCCTATTGGTAAACATTGTTCTCTAATTGTTTCCGTCATAATTAATGTATATTTCTTTAGAGTATCCTTTAATAAAAATATAACAATTGATTGTTGTGCATTTTTTATGTAGTTGTAAAAAAAAAAAAAAAAAAAAAACTATCTCTATGCAAAAAAGAATTTTTATTTAATTGATGGAATATTATAGTTACATTGACACACATATTCCCTAATAACATAACATTATCATGTACACATAGTACATAACCTGATGAGTACTAGACTCCTAACAAAGTCTGAGCTTTTTAAATGTAAACAGATGTTGTCTGACCTATGAGACCCGAAAATTTCTCTGATGGAGTAAATCATATTTAAAATTTGAATTTTAAATTAGCATGTGTTGGCTTAAAATTCACAGACACTCTTCTTATATTTATCTCATAAATTTGTAAATTTTAGTCTCTGAGAACCTCAATTAAACTCTGTCGTCGCCAGTGAGAACGTTTTAAAATTAACTTAACGCTCAACTTTGGTACAGGCTCGGATTTTTCATAGTATGATCATTTTTAATTATATATACATATATATTAAGGTATGAATCGTAGCTGCAAATGGTTTATAACTGAAGAAAAAATGGCTTTCTCTAAGTCATTCTCTGTTACAATTATATTGAAGTTTAGTGTATATTCAGTAACATACTATTATTATGAAAAATTTTTATACAAATAGAATAATAGGTATGCAAAAATCAATATTTTGCTTTAAATCCCCTGTTAGAATGTATAAGAGACGGCACATATTAACACCTGTCAGTTATGAATGAACCCAGACAGCCATGGTTGACGAATAACTGGAAACTTTCTATCCTTTAATAGAAGAACATTTCGGATAGTTCAGATGTACTAGTTGAAGGACAATGTGGTGGAGGAAGAGAACGAGAAGGAGAACCATGGATGTCCCTAGATGTGGAGTAGACAGCTAGAGCTGTTCTACAGTCCTGAAGAGTTCTCACTGGAGTTACCGAAAACGGGCCTCGGATATCTGTTGTCCTTTACAGAGTGTATGATTACCTGAAGCCTTCTAGCTACTGTAACAGGGAATGACAACCTACCTGAATATGGGATGCATCACTCTCACATACGTTCCCTCTAAAGTGCTCTGTAAACACACGCCCCAGGTAACTCACTGAGAAGAAAGCAATGTGGCTCTCAACCAAGGAGATTATACACTGACTGCATCCCCACAATGTAAATAAAACGGAATAATATAGTGTTAACCTGTATCCCACAGTATTGTATCCGACAATCTGGAAGGCGTTTTACAGCAGGGATCGAAGCAAAATATGGACTGTAATGCCGGTATTTCAAACTGTAACAAAAATAATTGGTTTAATTAAATCAATGCGGGTGGTCCACTCAGGGCAGTTGTGTGCAATGGTAAACTCTCGGACTATTTCTAACCTTCCATAGGAGTCAAGCAAGGATGTATATTCTTTCCAATATTATTTCTGATGGCAGTGATAATATATATATATATATATCATATGCTTAAAGTCCTGGATTATTCTGTCGATATATGATTCTTTGTACAGATCATTGACACGAAGCCTAGGCTAGACTATCCCAAAACTGAAGCAAGCGGAAATGGTATACGAATTAATATCCGTAGCAGGACTAACTGCCATTGACCAAAACGATTTTAGGCTGAAGGACAGATGATGCTATCTGGCGAGCTTTGTGGCAAAATAGAGGTACTGAGGCATAGTGCAAGTCCAGTAGTCCCCCAGTTTTTTTTTTGTTTTTTGTTTTTTTTGCAAAATTATGAATACAATCAACAAAGAAATTTAAAATCATAAAAAGATTTTAAGATTCTTTGGTAGATTCCTTAGATAGATTTTTTTGTTCTATTCCCTCTCATTTTTTGTTTAAAATTTACGTTTCTATAAACTACATTCAAATTAATATTTATAAAGTAAAATTAAAAAAGTAAATGACGAGAGTCGATAAATAGCTAGACAATGTCAGCTCCTTCGAGCATAAGACGATGTATTCGTCTCTCTCGTGGGTTAGGCTCTCGCTAGTGTGGAGGGAATTCAATAAGTTATCTAGCTCGTCCCGGTGGTGTAATGAAACGTTCCGGCCCTGCAAGTAGGAGATCAAGGTTCGAGTCCTGGCTGGGACAGATAGATTTTTTGTCCTATTCCCTCTCATTAATTGTTTAAAATCTCAAAATTCAAACTTTTTAAAAACAATTTTATCACATTTTCCATAATTTCATTATCACTAAGCATAAATTATGGTTTTAACAATTTATACTGCTAAACTATCATCTCTTCACTAAAATTATTTAATTATTATTAAAAAGTTAATACGCTCCTCAAAATAGATTATAAAATAATTAAGTATTGAACTAAAAACTTAATTTTATTCGCCGGTATTGTTGATAATTGTATGCATAATTTTAAATTTCTATTAAAATACCATTTCCAGTAGTATCTCATTTTAGTTATAAAACAGATGATACTATTCCTCGACTAAATGTCTAACTGGCATAAATTTGACTTTAAACGTGTAAAAATTATTTTGTATATTCCAAAAAAAATTTATTTTATTTAATTGAACAAACGAAACAAATTTTGTATGTTACTGCATACACACACACACACACATATATATATTTTTTAAATGACATGTACTTACATGTATACAATATTTTCACGCTTTCCCTAAAGCTCAAAGACATTAAACACCCCAAATGATATAATTTCTTAAGAATTGTTTTCAGTTGGCCATTATCAGCTTATATTTTACTTTGTGATGATTGATTTTATAGAAATATTTTTATGAATAAATTTACCTTATTTTTTTTTGTTTTTAGGTAAGACACAAAGCAACCGGGTTATAATCATGGTGACTATAATTGACAGTAAGTAATCAGTATTTATGACTAACTATAAGTAAAGTCATTATCAATAATAGAGTAGAAAACGTTAGTTATCCTGTATTTTATCTGATAGAATACATTCAATACACTACCCATAGACTATTGGAGGAATAATATGGTTATAAAATTCTTGTATCGCCAGGGGGTAGAAATTCTACCAGCAGTGTGTAATAACAGCCCTTAACAATATTTTATTAGTGATTTCCAATGGAATGAATGAGGTTTTCATGACAGATTTTTTGAAAATTTGTTGCATTTTCTTTTTTCGATTTTGCCTGTTATACAACAAATTAACGTCACAAAATGCGCGCGCGTGTGTATATATATATATA
>KZ806869.1:801998-819787 GCA_000696205.2 Oncopeltus fasciatus
AAAAAAAAAAAAAAAAAAAAAAAAAAAAAAAAAAAAAAAAAAAAAAAAAAAAAAATCTCTCTAGAGTATAGTTCCAATTTTCATTTTTAATTACAGTCGTTTTTTTAAAAATTATATTCTTCTTGAAGAGACATGTATTAAACGTAAAAAAGGTTTAAGGTTGTATATTGGCCATTTTTCTGTAGTACAATACTACAATAATATGAGTAGAGAATTTGTTGGGAATTGGTCAAGGTTGATCCAAAAAAATATAATTTAAAAGAAGTTTATTTTTTATTATCTTGCAGATGTTTTGGCTTAAATTGTAAGCCACAATTTAATTGTATAAATTGTAAGCAACCTTATGAGCTACTTCTCATGAAGGCTAGAGAGGATGTCATGACTGGAGATGAACTTTTGATCCAGGTAACAACACATCCCCAGTCGTTTACATAGTAGCCCTGAAGATGGCTTACAATGTAAGCCGAAACATCGGCAGATAATTAATATATGTGTTTCTTTAAATTGTACTTTTTTGATCAATCTTGACCGAGCCCCAACAAGAAATATCTGTTTATAATTTCCTCGGTGAACAACTCTACATTTGGCAATGAATTACAATAATGCGTTTCTATTATTTCTGTTTTAAGCATATTTTACCATCATTACCCAGCTCTAGTGTTGCGATATACTACATATAGGTGTAAAGGACAGAACACATATATTTTACTTCCAAACGCATATCTCTGATGAAGAAGAAGACGAGTGTGTAGTGAAAGGCGGGCGGATTCCGTGGGTTTTGTAAACAGGTGATCTTGCCGAACCCCTGGAGCAATCTTCCTCTGGGATACGTAGCGAGAGGTCTCGGGATACGGGGCGAGAGGCGTACGGGAGCTCTCGCCAAGGTTGGGAAACAGGGTCCGGTCGGAACCTATAATTTGGCAGGGATCGGCTCTGCGCTAACGAATCTGGGTCGCTGCCATTAACAACTAATTTACTGCATAAATATGTATGAAAGAAAGCACCCAGGGACAATGGCGGTATGGAATTTGGCGAATTGCATTGCAAGTAGGATACTCTTCTCGGATTTCTACTGGCTCTTTGGAATGACTGGATCCTCACTTTACTCCAGAGAGATACTTGCACATGATGCATCAAGATGCAACCATTCCGAGAAGTGTGACAACTGATTTTTACAAGTAAAGTAGAAATTCGTGATTCGCAACAGCGGTAAAAATCGATAACCGTCAACAGATATAACTTAATTTTTTTATAAATTTAATTTTTTTATGATTTTAATCCCAGGTAAATTTAAACAATTTTTAATGCAAGGGAACGGAATAAAAATTCTGTTCCCTTGCACTAAAAATTGTTAAAATATACTTGGGATTAAATACCAAAAAAAATTATATTTATAATAAAGTTTAAAATTAAAAAAGTTAATAACGGGAGTCATTTAAACAGCTTGACAATGTCCGCTCTTCCGAGCGTAAGATGATATATTCGTCAGCTTAGGAGGTTAGACTCTCGTCACTAGCGCGGGGAATTTAATAACTTATCAGACTTGTCCTGGTAGCATAACTGGAAGCATACCGGCTCGGAAAGCAGAAGATCCAGGTTCGAGTCCTAGCTGGGACAGATAGATTTTTTATTCTGTTCCCTTGCACGACAAATTGATATAACTTAATATTCCCCTACTAAGTGTCATACAAAGTTATAGCTCCTAGAAAGCAAACACCTCACCGATATTTTACTGGAAATATATACGTAAACAGGTGAATAGAGACGCCAAAACTGTTACCAACTTCACCACTGAAATATGACGCATCTAATTCACAAAGAATAAGCTACTTAAATTGTTCACAGGACTGACGACAAAAATTCACTAAAATTAATAACAATAATAATAACAATGTATGTTTGTTGTGTGTGTTAGCTGTCATCTGGTTACATTTTTTTTAGCTACCAAAATCAATGGTAATTAATATTCATTATGTAATTTTTTAGAGTTTTCTAATGGCTCAAAATTTATCGAGAGAATTGGAGAGTTTTGATTGAAGTTTCAATTTTGGAATTGAGAGGCCAAAATATAAAATCCTAATAGTTCGTTAATATTAGCTTTGCGAAATAAAAAAAAAATAAAATAAATAGGTTTAAATGTAATTTTATAGCATTTTTATTTTGTAACATTAAAAAATAAAAACCAATAATAAGAAAGACATATAAGAATGTAACTACGAGTGTTGAGCCGTCTTATTCTTAAAATTTAGAAACCTTATTCAGTATTTAGACTTTTCTTTGCAAATCCTTTAAATAATTAAACAATTAATGAGAGGGAATAGAATAAAAAATCTATCAGCCCCAGCCAGGACTCGAACCTGGATCTCCTGCTTGCCGGGCCGGTATGTTCCCATTACACCACTTAATGGATTAAATTCTCAACACACTAGCGAGACCTACGAGAAAGACGAATACGTCGTCTTAAACTTGAAAAAGCTGACATTGTCTAAATATTTGTCGACTCTCGTCATTTACTTTTTTAGGTTAAAAAAGCTCTCGCTAGTGTGGTTGAAATTTAATAAGTTATCGAGTTCGTCCCGGTGGTGTAATGTAAAAATTCCGGCCCGGCAAGCAGGAGATCCATGTTCGAGTCCTGGCTACTCCCTCTTTTTAATTGTTTAAAATTTACGTATGATAATAGACCACAACCAAATTAATATTTTTAAATAATTAATTTTTGGTTCAAATCAGATTAGTTAAAAGTGTGTGTATATAAGGTCACTAAATTTGATCAACGTAATAAGTTGTATTTTATTTGAGCTATGAAAAATTCTATAAAACAAAATAAGTGTTAAATTTAATTTTCTTAAGTTTATGTTCCATAAAAAGGTTTTCTAATAAAGCTTAATAAGGAAGAAATTGTGAATATTTCTACGATTGTTAAGTGTTCCCCCACTTTCTTTACCGTCCAGTCGCGAGCAAAATTTGTTAGTCATACATTTTAAGCTCATTACTCTATGCAATTATAATACGATCAATTTATTATTTGCTCTCATTTAAGCCTATCCTAAATAAATGTGGGAAATGTCTTGTGTGGCGCACTGTATTTACTTGAAATGAGGGGAGGAAGGGTGGTGATTTTCACCCCAAATAAGTTTTTGGGTGCGTTTGAGATTCTCAATTTTAATTCTAAGATGATTTTAGTTGGGGTTCGGTCGAGGTAAATCCAAAAAACACAAATAAAAAATGTATTTTTTTAATGAAGGATTATCTGCCAACGTTTCGGCTTACATTGTAAGCCATCTTCAGGGCTGTAGAAATACAATGTCATGAGAATACAGTAATATTTGAAATTAGTATAATAGAGAATTATAATATAATGTGATATAAAGAGTATGAAAGTAGAAAGCTGTGTAAGACAATTAAAAGTTTATGAAAACAATATTGAAAAAGAACCAATTTGAAAAAAAACATGCAAACAAACAACTAATTGACAAGAAAAAATTGCAATATCATTAAAGCAGTATTTTGCCACACCTACCTATCATGAAGATGAGAGAGGACGTCCTGTCCCTAAGTTCACATTTCCATGACTGAACATTATGAATTTGTTTTGAGTTATGAAGTAGAAAAGGGAGTGGGGGTAGCAGGTAAAAGGCAGGCGGAAGGTGTAAATGGAAAGCGGCCTGTTGCAAGAGAGGGCAATAAAAGGACAAAGGAAAAAAAGGGAAGGGTATTATTGGGAATAAGTGACTTTGGAACTGAGAAAAATGTTTTGACAGGTTTATTGAGACGGAGGGTTGTTGGTTTTTAAAATGTTAAAAATGTTAGAATAAGTTGAGGAAATTTGTTCTATGTCTGTTCTGTCGTTAACTGGATAGTGTTGTAAGTTGATGTGAACGGTTTCAGACAAAAGACGTTTGTGTTTTTTTCTCAATTTTAATATTCATTTTGGAAATAAGGAAGTAGGTAAATTTAACATTACCTTACTCGCTGTTAGCCCCCTAATCCCCTTAGTGTGGGAGAAGAGGAGTAGCAAATTCGCTAAGGGCTGAAGGGGTGGGGGAAGGGGGCAGTTTGCCGTAATCCGATGCGAACAGCTGTTCTCATGTATTATGTATGTCGAGGTGGGTCTTCCTGACCACCTTGGTAACTCCGAGCCAGAGGGAAAGCCATATCTCCATCTTGTTGTTTCTACCTGCTCCATCTCTGAGCAGTGCTGTTGTTTCAGCTCCTGATGATGGCTCTTAAGTGGACGAAAGTTCTTCAGCATTTGTGTAAATACACAATTTTACGACAAAAAAAAAACCGTTCGCGGACATTAGCTATTCATGTCAGTCCTATGGGGATATATAAGAAAAATTTCGTCAGATCTTCACTATAGCTAGACTGGATAATATAAAAATATTGGCCGCTCAAAATTCACACATTCATACGTATAAAATTTATTTATTTATAATAAATCATGCATACGGAATTTAAGTTATTTTTTTTTAGAAGATTACCAATCAAGCTATTCACCATCACGCTATAATGCTACTCTACATAATTTTAACTAAATAACTTATGGTCGTCTTCTAAACCAGCCCCTCCTTACCCTTTCTGATTTCAACCAGATGTAATTATTTTTTCTTTTTTTTAGTGTTCTTACTAAATTGCTTAAATACAAAATTTGTTTTTTATATTTCAAAAATAAGAGGGCCTGTCCAAAACTTGAAATTAAATTCTTCATGATCTTCGAAAATATAGATAATATGATAATATAATATACAAATAATAATAAGTGCGGGAAAGAGATGATTTACTTTGTGGTTTATGTGTATTAATATGTTTTGTGCGGCTGGTTCAGAAAGGAGTTTAGAAATATGTATTTTATAAGCCTTGCTTGACAATCACTCCTTAACGCGATCATTAGCTTGATGACTTTGCAAACCGAAACTTTGGTATAAAATAATAAATTATTTTTCATTCATAACTTTTTTTCTGGCTGAAATTCAACTATAAATGTACTCCCTTGAAAATTAAAATAAATTAAATTACAAATCTATTTTTTTTTTTGGACACTGTAGCAGATAAAAATAAATGTATATATATTTTGGCTTTATCAATGTAATATCATTAAAGATATGTTGGTTCTTTTTTTAAATTTGCGACATGGTACTAACTCGAAACACTTGGATTTTATACTGAAAATATGATAAAAATACCAGTAGTTATACAAAAGCAGTTTATTATCCCACTTATTAAAAAAAATCATTAAATTTGCATTTTTTTTAAAAACAATATTTATAATAAATTCAGAAAATAAAACAAAACTATTGAATTGCTATCTTTGAGCACAATTGAAAATTACTGAACCACAACATGTTTCTCAGTAAAATTAGATCTTGTCATGCCTATTGCGTCATAATAGGTTCACCAACTAAATTCTTTAAAGAATGTAAACCAATGCAATTATTATTTGTATATTTAAGATATAATACAGTAGTAGGTGGGCTACAAATAAAGTAAAATATATCCCAAGGAATTAGAATTTCTCGCCAAAATTTTCGGCCTCTACAATACAAGTCATCACTTTACAGAATGACCGTTCGATATATTAATGGAACGAACAAAACTAAAAATGCAAAAATGATTGTCAAAATGGCACCGACCCAAGATTGATAAGTCCTACCTTCTGACCGTTAGAGGAATTTTCAAATTTTGACACTTTCCCCTCAAGCTGATGTTTACAGGAAGTGGAAAACTAAGCGAATTTCCTATATTACATTAACAAAGGACAAAGACTAGAATAGATGAAGGATTCACACAGAAGATATCACAAACGCCATCGAAATAAAACTGTATCTCTCGTTATAAAACATCTGATATCTGCTTGGTTTACTAAGCACCTGCATGGTGGACATTTCATTTTTCATATTATATTTTTTTTAAAGTCTTTAAACCATGTTTCCGTTGAAATTAAAGAGATCTTATTATGTATTCTTACAAAAATATTCCACTAATATGCGAACATTATAACTTGAATTATTTCCAAAGCTCATAAAACAAAGTATTTTAATATTTGTGATTTAATAAATTATCATAGAAAATTCTTCAAAAGAAACAATAAATCAATTTGAATCGTACAGGGAGCTAGAACCCTGTAGGATTCAAATTAATAATGAAATATTAAATGCATATTAGATTAAATTACCACAATTAACATGATTAACCACAACATCATGATTTAAAACAAATTATCAAATAAATTTTTGTCTCCTCTGAAAATTTGTATACATAAATTATGTTTAACTCTAAATAATTTATTCTATCATATGTTGTGTATAGTAAAAAATATATTGTTTTATTTATTATTTAATTGATTATTGATAAGAGAAAACAACATATTCCATTATTTATTACTAATATTTGAATAACTTTCTGATTTATATATTTACTTGTGTTTTTAGGTTAATAATATTTATTGGGGGAGTTTATAAAATAAAATATTGATTTCATTTTTAGGCCAAAATAGATGGGTCATGTTCTATATAAAAAGTAAACTTTAATTATTTTTGTTTCCTTTAGAAGCTCAAATGAAAGGAACATATTTTAAAATACACAATCAATAAGCATCCTCAATATTATGAGTAGTGTTTGATTCATCTAATAAAATGAGTAAATAATATGTAGTTAAAGATATTCGGTGGTGTTTTTATAATACAATAACTATTTTTATAAAGCAATTCATATATATTATAAATAAAATATTAAACTGCTAATTTAAAATTGTTTTAATTTAATATGTATTTTAATTAAGAAGAATATCCTCATGAATTGCATATAAAAAAAATTTCCTGAAAATTAACTAGTAATTCACATACGAAAGAAGTATAATTCTTATTAACCTCATCCTTATTACTTCAATTGATATTACAATATCTTTCCTTACCAGTAAGATAAATAATGAAAAATAATANATATATAAACAGATTTAATTTTACATTTTATCTTATTATGTACTATAAAGACTATAACAAAAAACATATGAATTACAATATACTGTTTTAAAAGATAATTAAATATTCAAATAACAGGTGTATTATCCACAAACATTAGGGGTGACCCAGATTCAGAAGTTAGGGCCCTATATTGTCAGAGCCTCGGTAGCGCAGTAGGCAGCGCGTAAGTCTCATAATCTTAAGGTCGTGAGTTCGATCCTCACCCGGGGCAATATTTTTTTTTTTTCTCTTATTGACGATCAATAAAAAGAGTATTGACAAAATTTTGGAGCGATTGTGAAATTATACTTGATATAGTGCAAATCTGTTATGTAAATAATCTAAAGGGTTATTATAACTTCCAATGATCATACCTGTATAGTGGATATCATAGGATGGATAATGTCCGAAAGAGCTCGCCAACAGAAGATGGTTTGCAGAAACCAATGAAGACGGATAATAGAAGGTACAAATCTGTTATTGTTATGATAGTAAAAAAAAAAAAAAGAAGAAGAGTGAAACTTAATACCCAAAGGAATGAATATGCCAGAAGTTTATTTTAATTTTCATTTTGGATTTCGTTATCAACTTTTTTCTTTCAAGGATTCGCCTGGCCTTGACATTAATCTGATAAGGCATTTTAAATTTTTACATTTTAATTTTACATATTATATTTTAGTTAATAAAAAGTAAGCGGTTTGCTCGAAATGCTTGTATATTTATTAAGATTAACAGGAATTTATCTACTTTGCTCTTTGATTAATTTAAATTGTCGATTACCGTTACTGTTTAAACCTTGTGCTGTACAGACGTTTCTCCAAAGCTAGCAGGGATTTGTAGCCTTCCGCTCTCGCCTTAACAGGGATATATATATATATATATATAGTTTGTCATGAAATGTTCGAGACAACTCAACCGATGGCATCTATAGATTGACGACAGGGAAGGTATTGCTGATATTTTGGTGGGATTGGAAAGGAATCGTTCTTCATGAGCAGCTCTAACCTGTTCTGAACTACTGACTCGACTTCTGTGACTGAAGCAGAGGATAACCTGATCTGTTCACGAGGAAAGGTATTGTTTTCAATCACGGTAACACTTGACAGCACACCTTTTTAATGACAAAAATCGATATAGCTTGACTGAGAAGTTTAGATGCTTCCACCGTACAGCCCGTTTTTCAGCCCGGGAATAGCTTGATTTTATAGTGGAAACGGAAGTAAAATCGCCCAACAATAGTGGAAGCGATGGGTCTTTTGTATCGTTTCTTAACAATGAAAAAATTTAAGAATTCTCCTTTGGGGTGCACGGTTGAGGGTTAGGAGGGAAGATGTTGGTTGGCCTTTTTTTTGGTAGGTTTCTGAGTGGTTTGTGATACGAATTTGACTTCTCGTTTTAACTTGTGTGGCCTGGAGGTTATTGGTGGCCTAGCTTCTACGCACATCCTTTGGGTTTCTGTATTAACCCCCCCCCCCCCCAAAAAAAAAAAAAAGTTACTCAGAGATCGGAACGACAATGTGGGTTTCGTATTGCCGAGGTTGGCCTTTATGGTTCTCCAGCTCTGATAACAGTTATAACAATAAAATTAATCATTATAAATTAATCAATACAAAAAACTTTTAAATTTCAAAATCAAATAAATGTAAATGTTTGAATCTTATTTAATTCATAATAATTAATTTAAAACATTGTCTAAGCTTTTTAAATCCCATACGCCTTCAAAAAAGCCTCGGTCTAGTATTTTTTATGAAAAATGACAGTGTTCTAAAAAATTCTCGAATTTTTAGGATATAACTGAAAAAAATGCATCATATCCTTGAAAAATTGAGCAGTGGAGATCTGATGTTGGAAAGGAAGAAGGGCTCTGGGTGACCATGGATAGATATTGATGAGGTCCTGCAGGAAGCTGTTGTGCCAAATCCGTCCTCAAGTACTTGCCAGGGAGTGTGGTGTGTCGAAAGATATCGTTAGTCGTCATCTACTCTCCATGGGGAAGGTGAAAAAGAGCAGTAGACTGGTCCCTCATGAACTTATTCGTCAGGAATTAGCTAGTGGATTAGAAATCTGTGATGATTTATTGAAAACCCTTCTGATACGAGATGTCACCGGAAGATTGTCACCAATGATGAAAATTCGTTGTAAATCCATGCTTTACGAAATATTGAAGGTGTTTTTCATCACGAATTTGTTCCTAATGGATGATCTATTAATTTTGAACTCTACTTTGAAGAACTGGAGAGATTGTGCTAGAAGTTACCTGATCGTTCTCCTGCTTTGATCAAGCAAAAAGGAGTTTTATTCCAACGAGGTAATGCTCGTCCTCACACTTCACGTCGAGCCAAAGAAACGTTTTAAGGACTTCTTAGGTTCGAACTCCTGCCTCATCCACCATGTAGTCAGGACCTCGCACCATCGGAGTACTACTTGTTTCGATCCTGGGCCCATTTTTTTTCAAGGGATAATTTCATGATTTTACAGGAGTTGTAGTTGAGGTCTTAGAGTTCATTGACAGCCAACCCAAAGAATTATTTCAGCATAGAAACAAAAAACTTTACAGAAGCTAGCAAATCACGATAGATTAAAATGGACTATACTTTAAGCACTAACCGTATTTAATACGCATCTTTCATTTAATAATACAAATATTTTGTTGAAAAACGGTAATTTTTTTTCACTCACCCCTTTAAACTTATGTATCTTCCTTTTGATTTTATAGATAACACATAATAGTCTACAGGTCGAAATTTAGGAGGGTTGAAACCAGTCGTGTACAATGGTTTGAGGAAGGGGGAGGGGTGTTTACGCCAGCTCCCCTGACACTGCGAGGGAAGGACCCCTCAGGAATGAATGTGGTTCTCTTGCAAGCTCTCTCACAAAATAATAAATTTGAAAATAAATTAATTCAAGAGCATATAGTTTATTAAATCATACAATTATCGAATAAAATTTCAATTGTAAAGATTCTTGCTAGTTTATATTTTACTAGGAAGAACTAATTAAATTTATACTAGGAAAATTTTAGAAATAATAATTTTATAATATAAAAAAATAATTTCAATTGATAATAATTATTTTAATTTTTTTTTGGCCGTTCGTGAAAATCTGGGAGAGAGAGCACCCGGACTTCTGGTTGAAAAATATTTTTGCGGGCGGGAGGATAAGTTAACTGTGGACAATTAAATCACCTTACCTGTAAACCTATTTTTAAAATGATAAAATCGTGTATGCCCAAGATCCCAGGAGCTCATTTATGTAAGGAAGCTCTTAGAAGCTACACCCTTCCCCCTCTCGCGGTAACATTTTTTCCGTATTTAATAACTAACATGTAGTTCATATAAAAAGCGAATTTTTTATCACTTTAATTATTAGAGTAAAGAAACAAAAATCTATATTTAAGCTTTTTTTGTCTTGCAAAAATTAATTGTTGAAATCAGTGATTGTGGAGGGAGGGAGGGCTTATGTATAGAATTACATATATATTACATATATTTCTTAATACAGAGCTTTATTAAACATAAAAATTTATAAAAAGAGAGTTTGTTGACCGTAGATATTATTCTAAGATGATTTTTGTTGGGGTTCGGTCGAGGTAGATCCAAAAAAACACAAATAAAAAAATGTATTTTTTTTAATGAAGGATTATCTCCCAACTTNCTATATAAAAATATTTAAACATTATCAAGTATTTGTTATTTTTTTAATTATGAAAGAAATTAAAGGACAAATTAGTTGTGAAATGTAATATTCAAACGTTTATATTATAAAACATTGATATGAAGAACGCAGGTCAAGAAAAATCATAAAAATGCATTTAATCATAAATAGTTATTGTGTAAAACAATAGTGTGATAACACTTGTTTTCTCTTTAGTTTGTCGCAAAAGTAACAAAAAAGCATAATTTTAGATTTTTAATAATATGACAAAGTAATTGTGACTATATAAATTTCAATGAAATTGTTTAGACTATATCCCCTACGAATTTGTTTCATTCTGATATTATCCATTATTCATTCTGACTAGTAAGTAACAAAAGTAATATTTAATTAATATTTTAACGATTCTATATTAGATAAATTGGTTATAACCCAAATATAAAAAAAAACACTGCCCCGGGTGAGGATCGAACTCACGACCTTAAGATTATGAGACTTACGCGCTGCCTACTGCGCTACCGAGGCCCTGACTGTTAAGGGCCTAACTTCCTGTCCCGACGTAACAGTGCATAATTGAAATATATTAAGTACTCAAGTTAAATGGCGTCTTTCCGAATACATTTGAGTTTTAAAAACAATAAATAAATAAAATAAAAGAAGAAAGTTATCCTAAATTGAAAAATACTTTTAATCTAATATTTTTTGATATATACACACACTTAGGTATTACATTAGGCAAAATGTGGTTTCTCTTGGGATTAATTTCAATTTATTCGAATCCGTACATATATATGCTACATAATTAGTACAAAAAATATTTTTAAAACAGATAAGGGCAATATTTTACTTATTTATTATTTGGATCTGCTTCAGTATATATATATATATATATAANAAATTTTACAATTACATACATTATTATAAATAAAAAATGGGACTAATAAACTCCGCAATTGACCCCCTCACAAAAAATCTTAAAAAAAACAAAACAGTATTAAATATAAATATAATGCTATAAGAAATATAGCCTAAATAAAACAAATCACACTTTTAATATTTTTCTAACGCTTATGATAAATAATAAAATAAATAAAAATAAGTCATTTATATTTTCTGCACCAAGTTCAAATAACAACTTTTTAATCATTTTATTATTTCGATCATGTGAATTTTGATATTTATTAAATTATACGTTTCTAAAATTTTCATAAGGTATGTAATACAGAGGAAATGCTGTTGTTCTTATTTTAGTAAAAACTACATCAGTCATTGACCGAAAAAACAGAAATCTTTTATTCAATTTAAATATGAAATTATTGTTAAATTCCTGATATGTTTTATAAATATTACAAATATCCTGTTATTTTTTTCTTGATAATTTTTGTATCAATCTAGATTTTTAGCTGGACATAAATAATTTTCACTATATGTCAGAGAACTAAGCTGTTTTTAGAATGGATTAGAACAAGAATTTATCAAGTGATCTGTAAAATCTTCAGAAATTAATGATTCGAGTAAAATATTTTTATTAAACTTATCTATATTTCCAAAAGCAATAATTCTCTCTTACAACCATTTGAAGGTAATACGGAAATCGTAATGCACAGTTTGTGGGATATTTTCAGCTATATCGGGGAGTTACACAAGGCGCAAGCAAACCTTAGGGAGATCATTATTTTGCATTTTAAGCAATTTTATCTACTTAGTAGCATTCTGTTAATGCATGTTAATTCACAGGAATGAATGTTCGCCTACGACAAACAAGAAGGGGAAATGGTGGATAGAAATGATCACTTATTACAGTTATATACTTAAATATCATTTCCATTATGAGACATTTATGAAAATTTAATAGAATATAAATTGTAGAGAATCACATTATATGCGTATTATATAGATTTGGGGGAAAAAATTTCGTTTTATCGAAATATATGGCAGTAATGTTTGGCAATAATTTATCATTTCATTCTTATTCAGTGAAGACATACTTGTGAAACTTGTGAAGTCTTGAAAATATTGTATTTATAAAGGTTGCTTTATTTATCTTCACAGTCAAAGGTTATTGCAAGTTTCACTCTGGATGTAGAGAAGGTAATTTCGTCCTGTTTTGCTTTTTTTCGAGAAGGGAAAAATGCTGCAAAACTCATCAAAAATTGTGGGATTTTAATGGGGATAAGAGCTTAATTGAACGTCAGTAGTAAAATTGCTTCACTCACTATCGCCATGGGAATTTATATATTGAAAATGTACGTATCCCAGAATAGTCTATAGAATAGAACAGTCCCAATGGGGAAATATTTGTTAAAGATGCAAGTATTCTCGACCAACGGCAAACTCAGTATGGTCAGCTCACCATTCTGGTCGCCTCATTTATTCCCATTCAATAAAGAATGGTACTAAGGCTGGGTGTTTCCTTGGAGCACACCAGGAATTCTGTAGGTCATGACAAACAAAAGCACAGAAAGAAAAAAAAAACAGTCTGGTAACATTTGCTTTTCCGCGTATCTGAGAGGTGTCTTGTAATGCGGATATTGACCTCTCGTTTTATTTTGCAGAGGCCTGGAGGATAAGGATGGCCTAGCCCGACCACATACATCCTTTGGGTTTTTAACCTAGTTTCTATATTATGTCCCCCTCCCCCCCCCCAAAAAAAAAAATAAATAAAATAAAGGAGCTGATAGTCGGAGTTCGGATCGACACCGCGTGTTGCGTCAGGCCGAGGTTGTCCTTTATGGTTCACCAGCTCTTATAGCAGTTATAACGATAAAATCAGAAATAAAACTATAAACAAAAATATTTAAGTTGCAGATACAGTAACTAACTGGTTAGGAAGTACGCCTGATTCTCCGATCTCCTAAAAGATTTATTTGGCGAGAATTGGTTAAAAGTGGCCTATAGGCACTCCCCACCAACACATCAATGAAAAATTAATTTTCTTTTTGTATCAGCCTTCCTTTCAACCACCTAGGGTAATAAATAAAGTTCCCAAAAACATGAAAGTGATTTACAATACTGAGTGTTGTTTATCGTTTCTAAACCATACGAAAATGTGTGAATGATTCAAGAATAATAAATTCAAATTTTTCTTCAACTGTAAAAAAAAAAAAAAAAAAAAAAAAAAATGGAAGCCCCGAGTGAGGATCGAACTCACGCCCTTAGGTTTTAAAGTTAAAGCATTACCGCGCTGCCACTGCGCTACCGAGGCCCTGCCAGCTTAGGGGGTCTAACTTCCTATCCTACCCTAATTGTGATTAATAGCAATACATTTTTTTAACCTCAAATACTTTATAGAGGGAAATTTTAATTAAAATCCTAAATAATTTTATAAATTACAGGAGAGGTGATGCATGAGAGTAGGACTGTTTTTGTAGGTCGCCCTTCCGATACATTTCAGTCACAAAATCACTCAAAACCAATTAGATATTACTTTTAATAAATAGTTTTTGTTTTTGTTTTAATAACTTAATTTATTGCAGTATTTCAAATGTTCAAATAAGGGAAAAAATTGTTATTTATTTATTAAAACATAAACACTACTTAGTTTGTTATTAATAACTCTAATATTAATTTCATAAATTATTGTAATAATAAATGAATTTAGTGAGGAGGTTTGTAGTTCCTTGGTCAGATTTCAGAATAAGTCTGCCATGCAGGAACAGCGTAAGGTTAGCTATAATTTCTCTTATCTCGATGGAGACGGGTGTCCAATGAACAAGAGGATCAAGGTTCAAGTAAGAGTAAATGACGAATTTCCTTATAAAACTGAAGAGGATAAGGAAGGAAGAAGTCCAGAAGGACAAGAAAGTAAGGCTGGCTATTGCTATGGCTATTGCTACTCAGGCGTATCTTGAGAAGGCAGTACTTCGTGAGGTTCTTTGGCAGTATAGGTATTCTTCTTCTTCTTGAAAAAAATTTGGAATGGCACCACCTTGCGATTGCAATAGTACATGAGGGCATTAAATAAGAATTTAATACCTAGGAAGGTCATAATTGTTCTAGTAAAAGTCCGTCACCAAAAACTGAACTAAATAGATTTTCTGTTTATTTAAAGATGGACGTTAAAAAGAGTAATTGAATAATTTGATCGTAAAAGATGAAGAGAATAATGAAGATCAAGGTGACATTCATATTCATTGGTTCGCTCAGCTCTTGAATTTATACTCTTAAATACCTTCCTCATAATAGGTTTTTTTCAAACAAAATTTAATGTTAAAATTATATTTTACACATATATTTTAATTCCCCCCTATTCCTTCAATTTCTACCAATTTAAGCCATTAATGGAATTTTCTAACACATTGTGTAAAGAATCTCAATTACTGAATTTGTTTCTTTATTTTCAAAGTTTAAACGCCCAGTTGTTATTAAACCAAATATTACATTTCAATTATGCATTGTTACGACAGGACAGGAAGTTGGGCCCTTAATTGTCAGAGCCTCGGTAGCGCAGTAGGCAGCGCGTAAGTCTCATAATCTTAAGGTCGTGAGTTCGATCCTCACCCGGGGCAATATTTTTTTTTTCCCTTAAATTGAGACACTTTGATTTATGTAAACAAACTTCTAAGTGCTAAAGCAATTATGATTGTATATTAGACAGTATCCAAATCTTTATTGTTAAGTTAATTAAATATAAATTATCTTAAATGCCAAAAATATTGTGTGTGTGTGTCCGGATTTTATTATAATTTTAATACATCTAATATTAAAAAGACAGAATAATCTGGAATATAAGATGAGAAATAAAATAAAATAGAATTTGGGTTCACGTAGACTTCCTCGGTCTCCAGGACAATTCGTTAATACTTCTTTGGGGTTTGACCAAGTAGTAAAAATACAATTTGCCAACCATCGCACATCATGTGATGACATCTTCAGGGCTGAAAGTAGAAGAGAGCTCTTTTGTTTTGTAAGTACTCTCTCCAACTAGGATGGTGGCGTTCTCAAATTGTATCTGATGGATGTTGTCTACGAAACGTACCGCTAATGCCGAATTCTATGTGCTTCTATCTCGGAAATGTGTTCCTCGAGCCTTGTCTCTATCGTTCTGTCAGTTTCTCCATTATGATTTTTTTCAGCCTTGAAGAAGCCCTCACATGATGTGCGAATGTTTGGCAAATCGTATTTTTACTACTTGGTCAAAACCGAATGAATTAAAATTTTAACAAATATAAATAGAATATAAATATTTATGTATAAAAGTTGAATTTGTATTGTATTAGGACCATACTAGAAGACCAACATTTGACTAAGTCCGGCCGTTTGGAAGGTAGGACTACAATATGAAAATGAAAATTTATAAAAATTTTAAAAAAAAATGTGTGATGGAGTCTACATGAAACAATAACCGATCGAAAATAAGCTATTAAGTTTGAATCTCGAATAAGTGGCTAATTACCATAGTAAATAGCTCATTCGATTATTTTGAAATAAAATATAGGTCTCTGTCTGCTATGTCATCATGGTTATCATTTTCACTTATTTCTTCGTGTTATAAAAGTAATCACGGCTGTTTTTTTTTTCTAAATTTGCTAAATCACAATTTTTCCTTAGTTGTTCCTTCAAAAATTTTGGATTTTTTTTGCAAACACGAAGAATTTGAGCTGTACTGGGGCTTTGGCTAAGGTTGCAAGCTGTTAATATCCCCTTCCTCCATAATTTGGAGGGAACTATTACCCAAGGAATGGAGGTCATATTGTCGTCACGAAATTGACAACAGTTTGAAAATCGTCATATCATCTGTTTACGAGTAATGTATCGTCTATGCATTTAACTGAGGTTTCCTTTTCAACCCCATAGGGTCATGGAGGGAGAGGCTATCTAGAGGTTGCCACCGCATTTTAAACATCCATGGCTCGGGACAAGCTTTTATTTTTAGGTAAAAGCTTGCCGTGGGTGGGATTTGACCCCGCAGCGTCAGGATTGCAAGACCCAAAAAGATCTCCTGAGCTACCCTGTCTCCCAGAATTGATGCTACTGAGCGTGTCCGAACAGATCCCATGACCTACCTGGCGCCTCTTAAAAACACATTTGTGTGGGGTAGGACAAGTTATTGGAAATTAAAAAAAAAAAAAAAAATAGCAGTCAAATACCCAGTGTCTACGTCATATTTGCGGAACTAAATGGATAACATGTCAGCATCGCCTACACTTCTGTTTTTCATAAATCTCTCCCCAAAATATGTTAAATTGATACTCTATATGTTAAAAGATAATCCTACTTTTATCATGAATGCTTCAGCCAACATAAAGAAGAATAACATATGTATTTATGTTTAGCAATGAGCTGGCGAATTTTTTTAAAAATCTGGAACGAGGGAAATTTAATGAATCCGACCATAGGGAAAGGTCAACGTAGCCATAAACTGTTCCATTTAATTGGAGGGCATGTACCAATCGGCCATAAATTACACTTCTTTGTGGACGTAAATCCTCAGGGGTCTTCCATCAGATTTAATTTGGTCCGCCTGTCAGGGCTAATGGTGGACAACAGAGATGACGGAGGACGTACTTTGACGGTCGTAAACCCTGACGGACAGCTGTCCTCCGGAGCCAGAGCGAAGTCCGTGGCCAGAGATGTCCTCCCAGGAATCCAGAGAAGCAGACGAAGGAATCCTTCGCTACGGGTTTTATCGTCGGTAGGACATCCCAGGAATGTACTCCGCCTACTTCAGCGTTTTGCATACATATTAATAGCCGGAGACGATTAGAACGCTCCCTCCGAGTCTCTTTTCTTTTTTCTCCTTCGTCTTCTCGGAGAGACGTCAATCACCTCCATTTTGAGCGGGAAATTAATAAATTCTCGCCGCTCCCCCCCGCTAAACTTGCTTTGATTCTTATGAAATCAATCGAAGCCATGTTCTAAATGATCACCGACCGTTTTCCTTATTTTATTCACATTCTTTTCGTTTAACGAATTCCTATCAACACTACTGACCCCATGAAGATTTACTAATTTACATTTATGACGAATAAATTTCCCATTTCTGACAACCAAACACTGAAAATGGCTGACAAAAGCATTAACATACATTATAACACACACACATACATATACAATCAGATAATACCGCTCTCTACTAAGCTCTCAAATTCCAACAGTACAGAAGCCACTAAAAAAAAATGAAATGAAAAAAAAAAACTCAGTTAAATGATTAATTAAAAAATCATATATATA
>KZ806869.1:829468-849846 GCA_000696205.2 Oncopeltus fasciatus
GTTTTCATATGGAAATGTTTGTTTAGACTATTTATTTTTATGTAGCTGAATTATAATCAAGTCAAAAATGAAGTTTTTTTTATTTTATTTTTTTTTTAACAGTCTCCAGTTGTATGTACTTGCCATGCGAAGTGTACGACGAATAGGAAGACACCGGGGACGACCAGGTCGTCGCTGCCGACTCCCCACCGACGTTGGAAGGCGACCAGGCCTGGCATCTCTCTCTGGCGCGGGCACAACCGGTCACATGGCAGACACGCTCGCGAACACTGGCGCTGTCGGGTCTCCCTCGCCGGCCAGAACACACTCCTCCCCCAGGTCCGGGTGGCGACTGGCTTGCCGCTTGCCAGGGGCGCTCCTAACCCCCCACCCCTAACGAGGGGCGGGAGCTATCTTATCTCTCCCTTGATACGGCCCGCTCTGATTTGTCCACTTCAATCAACGAATGGGATTCCCAACCCCTTTCATATGCCGAGATAAGACAGTCCTCTAAACTGCTTTCACGCCCGCTAGATCAAGGCTACTTTTTTTTTTCTTTTTTTTTTTGTAAGTGTTAGCCTCTCTTTCAACCACTTAGGGTCTTGGACGGCGAAGCGATCTGCAGGTTGCCGCGCCATTCTAAACATCCATGGCTCTGGACAAGCTACTATTTATCGATAACAGCTAGCCCCGTGAGGGATTCGAACCCGCAGCGCCGGCATTGCGTAGACTCATACAGATCCCATGAGCTACCCTGTCTCAAGCTATTAAAGTCGGAGTCATGCCGCGAATTTTGATAAAATTTATCAGACTTCCACCAATCCTAAACATTAAAATTTACATACACAGACGTATTTTTTTTTTAATTTATTTTAGCCAAGTTTGGTTTTTAAGTTCTTGATTGTAAGAGAGCTCGTCATTGGCTGAAAACGTTGGGGATAGAGAAGAGAGGGGCTTAGAGGAAGATCACAATTATAAAATCCCAATTTTTTCATTATTATTATTATCATAACGGGGAAAAAAAAATATAAAATAAAATTGGTGAAAAACATGATTTTCTAACATTTATAATTTATAACATTTTTCATGAAAAATATTTGTTAAAAATATTTATAAGGATGTAATTTCGAGTTTTGTTCGGTTCTTCCTTTTTTCTAGGGGTTGCAATAGGTGCAAAATAATTTTCTAAAGTACCAACTTAGTTGTAAGGACTTTGCCAAGCTAACACTAGAAGGCGCCTCTAGAACTTCGCGCCGAAGATATCAGCGGAGTTTGGCCATTTCAAGCATAAACCGTTTCTGGCAGAGAGTTTTGAACCCCTTGAAGGGATACAGCCTCCAGCATTCCATTACAAACGACATCCACTGGAGTCCGGGCTGAATGCCGTTTGATGGCTTGGTTTTCCAGAAGCCCGGGCTTATTTCTCCAGCAGGGAGCGGGACTGATCCCTTTCCAGACATTAGATAACAGTAAAACAGGCAATATTAACTCCCCCTTGACTAATATCGCTAAGAAGCAGTAAATCCAAAAGGGAAGTGTCCATACTGTGGACGTAAGCGAGTTGGGTCACCCCCAAGCAAATCCTCGCCACCCCTTGTGCGGGCGACATAAACCGCCCCCGAATTTTACTGTCCCATTGTCCCAGTCCTTTGGGGATTATTTGGCCCCCTCACCCCTGGGAGAATTTCGGGGAGTCGGGGCAGAAACTCTAATATTACTCCAACAAGACTTAATCAATTCAATTTTATTTACTATAATTCTGTATAATTGTATGGGAAATTACTCAATATTCCTATTATCTTTCATTGGGAACAAGTACTAAAATTGCATGGCCACTCCAAAAAGTAGAAGTAAAAATAAATATTTCTTTCTGTAATTTTGAAGATATATAACGAATCACGATAAAATTAATATTATTTTCAAAACAATTCTAACAAAATTAATGATATATAAAATAGATTTTCTATTTTATAAAGTTTGACAATTTATAATTTATAGTATTTTGCAAAAAAAAAAAATCTAATAAAGAAAATTTTTAATAATGTAACTTTAATAATTGGACAGGCCCCCATCTTTTTAAAATAGTGAAATCAAATTTATTCTGTTTCTACTGCAAACAGCGTAATTCATACACTATTGGCTGAAACTGGATGAGAGAAAGATGAATTTTAGAAAAAGACCAAAGTTTATAAAAGTTATGTCTTCGATATAATTAAATCTTGTTAAACAGAAGTTCTTAGTTGTTGTTTTGTTTATTCAGATAGATGTATATTTTAATTGTCTAACATTTATGTTCTATAACATATTTACGAAAACTATTATTATTACGTTAGATATTTAAAAATTTAACTATGAAGATTGAGCGTTTCTCGCTTCTCATTTTTCCTAAATATTTAAAATATAAATAAAAAATAAATAAAATAGGCATTTACTCCTATTCGTGTCTATCGTTAACGTAACCCAATGGTAAATTTGTTTATTTTACAAAAACCCTGCGTGATGGACTTTTTTTATATGCAGTAGAATATAGTTAATAGAGAAAATGTGCAAAACATTACTTATTGCAGTTGTTATAACATATTATCAAAAAATGCATATATAAATAAATAAAAATTAAGGAAAATAAAATGTTGTAGAACAGTATTTTATGTAATTGTAGTCGGATTTTAAGTGTTATGAAACTTAAAAAGGCAAATTTTTAAGGGGGGATGTTTTGATGTTATTCAATCAAAATAATTTATTTACTTTGAAAAAGAAAAATGTTTTGAATAAATTTTAAATTAATTTTCCTTAAAAAGAATCTTAACTTTTTTCTTTTTAAGGTTGCTTCTTGAATTAAATTTCTTTAAAATGCAATTAATTCTGTAGTGAATATATCAACTCCTACCAAAAATACCTACGGCTAATTCTGGATGATGAGTAGAGTTGCATTTCACCGTAACCTCTCACTATCGACTCGGCGTTGCACAATTTGCATTCGCCCGTACACCCCCCCCCCCCCCCCCGTGGAGTGCATGGAAGGCCTGGAGCCTGGAGAAATATGGAAGCACGTCCAGGTAAGTGCTTTCTCACCGGTCTAGTCCACCCAAAGCCAGTATATCTTAGGGAGAATTGCAAACTTCCAGAGTGAAAAATATTCCTCGATTTTTCTCCGGCTCCTTCTGGGAGTCTGAAAAGGACTCTCAAGGACGAATGCGGAGGTGTGGCAAGGATAGTTATGTCTGCAGATCCTCCGATCGAGTTATACTTTGAACATATATGAATTTTTCACAGTTAACAAATCATGCACATAAATCTTTGGCTCCTTCACGCAACAATCAAACGCCATATTTCTAGGCGTTCCACTTGACTTTAGTCGGCCGTGTAGGATACCCCTCCTCTTCCAGTAGATTAAGTATATTAATGGCAAATAATAGATAAGTTAATGGCATTTTAATATCATGTGTCAATAATTTCCTTCAAAGAACCCAAGCTGTGTTGGTGGCATGAGAAATTTTCTGGAATTTTACAAATCCTGCAAAATCTAAAAATATGTCTCTTTGAGAATAATATATATATGTTTAGTATTGCCCGCCATTTGTAACATAAAAAAAATCTACTTTTTATAAGTTTATTTATCTGTTGGTGTAGTTGTTAATTATTTAGGTATTGAGTGTAAATACTGTTTATCGTTATAAATTAAATTTTTTTTTGTATTAATTGTTTTTTACCTATATCCTATAACAGTGTGCATTGTATTTTTTTATAATAATATTATTTATTGAGGAATAAATAAATTTCAAGTTATCTTTCCCACAATTATTTATCAAAACTATATTGCTTTCTACCTTAAATGGTCATCTTCAGAAGCGCTGGAAATGAGAAATGACCTACTAAGGTCGAATGCACTAAAGTTTGGATAAATACATTGTAGGGAATACAACTTGCTCCTTATTTATAATTAATAGTGAAACCACAAAAAGGCTACAAATATGTAGTTTATTCTTATATATAAGAATAATCAAAAATACTATTTATTACTTTTGAGGGCAGTTTTCTATATTTCCATGCTCATTTGGTTCCATTTATATGTAAATAACTACTAAATGAAATTAGATTAGCAATAAAAATGAAAGGATAGGTGATATAAAATATAAGTCTTTAATTTAAAGTATAAAATGTAAATCAATGAATGTTTAAAAATTAAAATCTTGTATCCTGAAATAAAATTATGAGAAGGAGCAGAATAAGACAGGAGTAATTCTTGGTAATTGCAATATTATTCATTTTAATTGCCTCCTTTATTCGTTGTTTGTAGGGTAATTTAGGCTGTGGGTGGTGAGGGCTCACTTTCTAATTTGCATTTAGAAATTAATTTCGCTTTTTTTTCTCGCCCCTCTTTGATTAATTACGAAAGGGCAAAAATGAATTTATTAATATTAGGCTTTTTAAAAGCAGTTCAGTTAAGTAGGCAGCACCGGATAAAATATATGTCGTGTCTACACCACACACACAAGCACACACACACGCGCGAACTAATCCGCTTGTTGACTAATATATTTAAGAGGGTTGGACTTACCCCCTTCATTTTTAAACTAGACAAATTAATGTCGGTTTTAAAATGTTATATTTTGGTGATAACTACTAAAAGAAGAGATTAATTATTTTCAAATTTATATNATATATATCGACGTTTAGGCAAATAAGTAAATGAATTATTTTCAGAGAAATTTATTAACCAAAGACAGAAAAAAATAATTTTATCAGTAGAGAATTTGTTTGGGTTCACTCAAGGTTGAACCAAAAAAAAACAATTTAAAGTATGAATTTTTTTATAATCTGCCGACGTTTTGGTTTACATTGTAAGCCATTAAGCCATCTTCAGGAATGTTGAAGTACAATGTCTTAAGAAAACAGGGGGAAAAAAAAGGAGTTATGATTTGATATATGAAATGCTTAGGAAAACAATAACATAATGTCTAGAAAAGTTTTTCTAAGTATTTCATATCACGGTACATTGAGTTACGTCAAATTTTCTGTAATATGAATATAAATCATATAAATATTTGTGTTTCGCAAGTTTTCTTACCACATTTAATTTTAACAGCCCTAAATATGGGCTTATAATGTAAACCTAAAAATCAGAAAATAATAAAAAATACATTTTTTATATTCAAACGGAAAGTTTTTTGACCGTAGATATTATTATTAGATAATTTTTGTTGGGGTTCGTTCAAAATATACATTTTTTATATATTTTTTCTGGATTAACTTGGACCGTACCCCAACAACTAATAATCTCCACTGTCAATAACTCCCCACTTGAATTTTAAACTTTTTTTTTTATTTTTTCCGTCTTTGGCTAATAAATTTCTCTGAACAATTGTTTTTTTAATTGGTGAAAACTTTATTTGAATATAACAATTTCTTATTGTAAGGGAACAGAATAAAAAATCTAACTGTCCCAGCCCCAGGACCTAATTTAACTGTCCCAGCCCCAGGACCTGGCTAGGACAGTTCGATTTTTTATTCTGTTCCCTTGCACTAAAAATTGTTAACATTTACGTGGGATTATATACCACAAAAAAATTTTATATGCATATATTTTCTAGTAATTGATGCTAGCAAGCATTTATTTTATCATTAGCCTTATTGCAAACTGTACTCTTTAAACCAGCACTAATCCTTTATTTGTTATTTATCGGTCTAAATTTTAATTTTGTATTTATTGAAATTTTAGAATTATATAGTGTTACTATTTACTTTTCTTATTACAAATCAAAGGAAGGAGAGAGTTAAGTCAGATTGGGGGTGAGGGAAGTTCTCCTGTTAACCGTCGACGCATAGCTCATGGTAAGAACAAGGGTGGTTGTTCTAGGGGTGGCTGTAGATATACCGTTTTTGCAGGAACCATATTGAATGGGGAATGGGGGTAGGTTGGTCGGTAAGTCCCGGCTTATCCTCTGTGCACCCCTCCCCTCCACCACCCCCTAACTAAGCACTGTTTACTGAATCCAAAACTGCCGCCAACTCCCATATCTTAGGGCTAATGGATTAACTTCGAGTCATCGAGAAGCGATCAATTAGTCAGAAATCACTCTCTAATAGGGAACCGAATACTCCAAGCTCGGGAGGCAAACTCTAATAAGTGTTGGGTTCAATTCGTGCCAATATGTACAAGCCTCAATGGCGAGATTCAAGTTCCTCTACAAAGATAATGGTCCATCATTACTCCGATATTGTTACATACAACGTAATATATATTGTAATTGATTTTACTCAATATATTTTAATTATAATCCATCTGCCAGAGTGCAAATATATTTGTATTTTTAATTCGTGTGCTGTGTAGTCCTTTAATACATTTTTGACGGTATTGCGAAGAGTCATGACGTCATTTGCGGCCATAGAGATACAAGCTGCCGATTCATCACTGGAGCTACTTTTTACATTTGTTTATTTTTTTAACGTCTTAAATTATTCTATTATTTTATTTATTTATTTATTTTTGTTTAATAGATTTTTATTTGCGACCAGTGATAAATCCGTTGTAACATTCCACCTTGTAAAGGGTTAATTTTTTTTCTTGTTCCTTGTGGTCGTTTCGTTTTAATTTTCTGTAATAATGACTTCATGACGTCACTCTTAAAGTTTTTAGTGTAATGTAGCCTCGCACAGCACATTCAGTTCGAACTTCTTTGGAGCTATCATGACAGCCGCGTAACCTCCGCCACGAAAAGAATATAATTGGAATATTCTCATTCTAGTATATTTTCTCATTCTGTGTTAGCCTCTTACTAGTGAAAGTATTTATATCCCCAGCACTTAAGTGTATCTCTCTGTGTTTTAAATGCTGAATCTACATCTATGTATTTTATATTCAAAAATAAAATCAGAAGTGATTTGGTCAAGAGAGGCACCAGTATTGTGGTAATTCTAATTCAATCATTTATTTACCTACCATCTGTAAATAATCATAAATTATTTACTAATCACCAGAAAGACTGAATATAAAATTTTATTTTTATATTTAAAAAATAAGAGGGCCTACTAAATCTCAACATTTTTTCAAATTTCTTTTAAAATGTGTTTTTTGTATAAATATTACAGAATAAAAATGTTAGGCAATTGCATTTTACAAATATTATGTGATACAATATATATTTACTATTACAGTGATGAAGAAATTTACGAATGTTTAGTTTGGTCTTTCTCTAAATAGCCCTTTCTCCTCGACCTATTTCAATTGTTAACAAGCTAATTATTTTATTTTTCAATGGTTAGCTAAAAGACCCCAAATTTTATTTAATTTTTTACTTTTTTTTTTTTAATTCAGAACTCTTGAGCGTGTAAAGGCAAATATGTATTTACAAAATTTAAAAAAGGTCATATATTTTGGTTCCCCTAATTTTTAACACTAGTTTGGTGTAATATGTCAAACAGCTGTAGGGATAATAACAATGGCCGATTGGCCGAATGCTGTAAGTAACAAAGTAAAATTTGGCAGGAAACTCAATGGCAATATTCGCTGAAATTGGAAACCTCACAAAGGCAGCTCACTTCGAGCTAAAACCCGACTTGAGATTCCCGTTATAAATACGCTAGTTATTGGTGCTAACTGATTTCACTTGCATTTAGAGGAAGGTCGTCACAGGCTTACATATGTTATGAGTTGAGATTAATGACAACAGCCATCAGCTGCGAGTCTGCAGTTATATTCCAGCTGATTTATTTCCTGAAAAATGTTCTCATGTCTCAACCTTAAGCCGCTTTCAACCTATAACCTGCCAAGTTAAATCATCAAAAATTAATCATATTTGTATCGTCAAATATATATATATATATAAAAATCACTCGCGGCTGCGATATATAGTTATCAGGAACTGATGGGATGTAGAGTGAAGTGCACACATAAAAAGAAAAATTCTCAAGGAGTAAAATTTTCGGGGATCTCTCGCCTTTCGTCGGTGAGGAGTGAAGAGATATTGTATAATAAATGTCTAATAATATATATATATATATATATATATATATATTATAATACTATATTTCTTAATAATTAAACTATTTATTCCATATTCAATTATTTGGTTTGGAAAAACTGATACACATATTCTTGGGGGGCTTATATTCACTGGGTGGCTTTATAAACTAGCCAACTAACTGACATACTTCGACTTTGCCCATGAGAGCGAGAAACTAACACTGATTCAATTTATTTTAAAATATAGAATTCGGAATTTTGGACATATTATTGCAAAGCCTTGTTAGAATTAATTTTTTGGTAGAAATAGGACAGGAGAAAGAGAGAATGATTTAAAGTAAACAAAATTTATATTCGTTATTATTCGAGTATCTAAAAAGTTTATCTAACATATTCTAAATATATACAAAAATGTAAAATGTAATAAAATATATTATATACTTCACAAATATGTAAAATGTAATTTTCTGACGTACATATTGCATGTAAATTTAAAAAAAAAACCCTTTTTTTTTTTAAATTTATGAACTTTTATATGTGACTGGGGTGGGAGAGCGCTTCCCCCTCCCCTAACCCCCTTCCAGACCAGTATTGAGCAAATTTTAGTGGTCATAACTTTTAGGCTCATTGTTCTCTCTGGCTTGTAATATAAATTTTCTCATTTGGTTTTATTATTACTTTCATTATTAATGTTACCTGGGAAATCTGCTTCGATTACGCAACAGCTGCGTATTTCCTTCTCTCTTGTCCTAATCGGCTTTCTTTCTTCTCGGGAAGATCAGTTTACATTCATCGGACCACTTTGTACTGATCAGCTCCATCTTATCATAAAATTTATGTTCAGGAATTCTAAGCGAAGAACTGCATCAGCTCATCTTACTGATTGCATAGTAATTTCGATTTATAATTTGTTAGTGGGATTAAAAGACTATATTTTCTCATATTATACTGAAACTGAGTTGTTTCATAATTGTTATTATTATTATTATTATTCTTTTAACAATATAAATAATTTTCCGTGTGTACCGAGAAACTGCTTGCAACGTTGATATTTTCCATGGAGAATGAGGTGAAATCGCCCTCATCAATCCGAGTTAGGCTTCCCATTTGTTGAATCATTAGTTTTTGATGTTGTTAAGTAGGTTTCTATTGTTTTGTTTTGCCTCTATGGTTAACAGAAGTCTGGCTATTCTCAGAGTTTTCAGTTTGATAATACTAGCCTATTGATATACCAGCTAATTGACTTTTAATTATGTTTTAATGAAGAACAGATACTGTTTTCTCTAGCAATCATAATTTCTTCCCACAGCAGCAGATTGTAGTATGCACTTCTATTGCAGTACACTTACTACAGAAGTTTGAGGTACAAAAAAGGGATCTTTAATTTTACACTTATTAATTTTTTTTTCTTGATTAGTTTAAGTTCCTTTTAGGGAAGGCTTGTTGTTGCTGTGTTGAAGCGTTCATTCTATAACTTTCTAGCGCCCTGTACACGTATGTGGTTACTNGGGGGGGGGGGGGGGCTTCTTGGCCAGAAGCGTGCTTACCGATAAATTTTTTTTTCTTCTCAGTTTGAATCTAACAATAAACTTAAAGAAAATAATAAGAGATAATAATGAAAATAAATGTTTTAGCAACATTACTTAAACTATCTTTAATTATGTTTCTAATGCCTAAATTACCAATAAATTTTGGTTGTTAATAATGATAAGAATTGGGAGGAAGGTCGCGTGAGGACCAGGCTTTTACGGGAATTGGCCAATTGAACGATGACACCTGCTTCCTTTTGTCAGAGAAGGAAAGTATGGTTACTTAGAAATCGTAATAGAATCATTTAGGCCTGCCTCGGCCTTTCCCTGAAGTTACAAAAGCAGCTCACCAGTGCCCCCCGCCCCCTCCGAGTCAGTAATAAGTTAGTCTTTGTCAGTGTCAGTTTTCGTGACAGGTCGCATGTCTCACAGTCGGATTGGTCTTGGCCTTCGGAGTGCCGGTAACAGTAAAGTGATAAGTGACAGTAATTAGCAAGTCTTTTGAAACCTCTATCTAACAAGCTTTCTCTGAATGTCAATAAATCTCAGGCTATTGTTTTTGGATCTAGACCCTTGCTTACATCATATTCCTTCCCTCACAATTAATCAGCGCCCAATTTCCTTTCATTCCACCGTCAAAAACCTTTCATGGAAACCTCATATTTCACAGATTTCCTGTCGCTGTTTCTCCACTCTCCAACAATATCGCCGCTTTAGTCACCTCCTGCCGTAGTCTTCTTGTGTGCTCACTCATATTCTCTCATTTTGACCATGGTTGTGCTGTTTATGGGGGCCTTGCCGGAGAACTAGAGGATAGGCTTAAGCTTCTGCTAAACTGTTTCATCAGGTATGTCTATGGTTCTCCAAGCATTAGAGCCCACGTTACAGAGCTGTACTCCGAGTCAGGATGGTTATACCCATCTTACCGTAGGCAATATTTCCTTGGTCTTCTCCTCTATCAAGTCATATTTTCCCATTCCCCTCCCTACCTCTATTATCTTCTAACTTTCAAATCCTCAGTACTCTCCCGTCCCACCCGTTCTCGACTTTCCGACCTTTATCCTCCCCCTTACAAATCCGCTGCATTTAGTCGTTCCTTCCTCATCAGATCCTCCAGGCTCTGGAACTCGATCCCTCAAAATATTCGTCGCTCCTCCTCGCTCACATCCTTCAAATCCCAGCTATTTCAACACCTGCTCTCTGTACAATTGGGTATCAAGAACTGCTAAACTGAATCTTGTCTAATTTTTATTTTTATCATGAGTAATTGTTATTCTATTAGTTTTGATTTTCATTGTTTTTTTAATGTGTAGCACTCATTTTCTTTTTGTACCTATATTTTTTTTATTGTATTTTTTAGTTTTTTTATTTATTACTTATTTGTTTTATTTCTGTATTTGTAAATATATTTATAGTTATGTTCAAAATATTTTATATTATTAGCCTTTTTTTTTATTTATACTTTTCATTTTTATTTTTGCAACTAGGTCGGAATCAGCTATACTGTCAGCTGTGACCTTCTTGTTATTCAAGGGGACTTATGTCCCAGAATAAAATTTCTTTTTCTTTCTTNGACAATGTTAGCTCCTTCGAGCAAGGGACGATATATTTGTCTTTATTTACCAATAAAGTAAATGTAAACCCTTCTTCCGGGTTCAACCGTAGGATAAATAATGCATTTATTGTATAAAATTAATGTGGGATTAAATACCACAACACATACAATATTTATAAATCTCTTAATATTCAATTTCACACACATTCATTCTGGTTCTAAATGATATGGTAAAGGCATAAAAACACATTGAGAAAAAAAAATTATCCTATATAATGGGCTGAGAGGGAGTTCAAGATTCCCTAGCCCCTGGAACAGGAATATAAACTCTTCCCAAACAGCTTATTACTGCACAGGTTAAGAAAGTTTTCAAAAAAAGGCATGGTTTAAACTGAAATAACTAATAACTAAACTGAGTAATTTTCTGATTATAAGAGCCCATTAATTCAGTACATACCAAATATGATTCAATTCGACCAGATGCATTTCTCTTATCAAGACAAATAGTAATGTCAGTGAGTGTTATCAATTTTCTCAGTATTAGATTTTCTGGACTAAGTGCTGGAACAAATACATATAAAATAATAGGCATAATTAAAAAAAAGAAAAGGAAAGGTGTCTTTCAGCTCTGAACAGCTTATTAAACCAAAGCAGAAATAAAACTGGACTCACCACAGTACATAGGGTTCCAATATTTATCAACTGAAACAGCATGCAACTTTTTGATATTCATTGACAGCACTATGTCTTCTTCAACATATTTTAAAATTAGATTGTTACAGATAATATGCAAATTAGAAACAACTTTAAAAAGCAAGCCAGTGCGATTTGCTGCCAGAGATTCATCTGAGCTATTAGCAGCTCTGCAAAAAGTTGAATCATTAATAAATATGTAAGAATATTTTTAACACAAAAAGAGATAATTATTAGAGTAATACCTTTTTTCTTTTTTCTTTTTAGGCATATGATCATGGCCAGGTGGTTTTAACTTCAGTACACACTCTAAGAAATATAAAAATGCAAAATATAGATTAAAAGGATAAGGCAAAAACTAGATAATTCAGAGGAAAGCTGCAATATCAACTATTAGAACAGTTAGATTACAATGTATACATTTTTTTTTTAAGGATTTGTGGGGATAAGGATTGGGCCAATATGTAAGTTTGATGTGAGTGACATTAGTGATCGCGGACCGAAGTCAGGGTCTTTATTTATCTTGACAAAACTTTGTTAATATTGGTTCCTTTCTTTGTTACCCATAGGTAGAAAATGCTGTTAAATTCAAATGAAGTCGCCATTCCTTATAAGCGTAGTTCTACCCCCCCCCCCCACATTTACCTCTTTCTAATCATTAATAACTAACCAACAAACAATTAACACGATAGAAATTTAAATAACACAATTTTTTCATAATTTATGATTAATACATAAATAAATTCATGAATAAAGAATGAGTTCCTTAGATTTAACTAAAATTTTAATAACAAAAATTTATGAAATTTAATTTATAAATATACTCTACAAAATAAATGTTTTATTTTCCAAGTTGATTTTTTTTAAATATTTCACAGTTTTAATATAAGACCTGAATATTATTTCTTGGTGTTGATCAAGACTCATGTCACAACTCGCATGGTTTAAGTCCTGATCTTAACCGGCTTTAATAGAAACGTTTTACTATATGATTTGACATTCAATGCAGATGCCAAATTAATTCAAAATTCATGGTGATGATGTAATAAAGATCTTAGAAAATATTTTTAGTCTATGACATAGAAAACATAGAACAAACATTACCTAAGGCTAAGTGACAAACATCATCTATACACCTGACCAACCTATGGACTGACACCAACTAACATCAGTTGAATATAGACGGTGTCTGCAAACAATTATATTCAGCCAAAAGATGAAATACTCACCAGAAAATGTATTTATTAAGAATTTTATCCTATGTTTTCAACTAGATCCATTCTAAGACTTCTAGCAATATATGTATGCATATGTGTGTGTGTGTGTGTATAATTTAATTTAAGCCAAATATTTCTGAATATATGATAGACACTATGCATTAGATAAACATATAATAAGATTTGGGACCACATTTTTAAATTTATTATGGCAGCTAACGTCAAAATTTATAAACTATTTTCTTAAGAGAAATTTTCAAATATTAACTGGAGTGAAGAATTTTTCGATTTGCTGGGGGCGTCTTAATTTCTCTCTTGCCAATGCACTGAGTGACAAGTCACTCCACTGGCCCATTTTTAGTGATTAATTATGAGTGTGATGACGTAAAACGAGGCATTGTCTAACGAAGGTTACTTCGAAAATGTTAATTTTCATAATTTGCCTTAGAGAGGCAAAATAATCTAATTAGGTTATAATTAGTTTTTAATTATTGTGTAAAATATTGTTTTTAGCGAATTTCATTTAGGGAAATAAAGTTATTCAAGATGGTATTATAATAACTGAACTTCTGAAAAAATATTTACAGATCACAACAATATCTATCTATATATATTCGTGACGTTTTGGACTTCAAAAATTAATCAAAGTAGAAACTGAACTCAGTATTTAAGCAATTTTGTCAAAACAATTTTGAGGAAGAATTTATTAGTTGTTTAAATCAGTTGACGGAGAAAAACGTTTTAGAAGAGTGGATTTTGAAATCGTAATTCCTTTACGATCGCAGTTGCAACGTTAATATTATAGAAAGATACTTATTTGAAATATAATTTTTTAATATTTATATTCCATGATTTTTTTAAATGAAAATAACTTATATCGTAGGGATTAGAGAATGGATTGTGCGCTATTGAAGTCTTCCTTTCCGAACACTCTAGAGCCAGCTTCAGTTATCTTACCATCATTATCTTCTCCGGTATTAAATACCGAGTTTTTAATTCACTTCTATTTATTAACATGCATAACTAAACAAAGAAAATCTGCTTATATTGCGGAGCGGACTTTCTTTTTGTATAACTTATTTTTTAACCAAATTCAACTTAAATTTCGGAAGCTATTAACTGTTAACATTTTACATCTATTTTGTTATTTTTTTGCTGTTTTAATATTGAAATAGCAGAGGTTATACTAATAAGTAAGCAGGATAGTTAATAATTCACATTTTGGCTCCTTTTAAACCTCTCTTCCCCCCTCCTCAATCAATTTCATCCACAAACTAACTCTTACGCCGGCTTGCAAAATGAGGCGTGAAAACGAGGTTGGCTTAATTATTTTATAAACTTCAGGCACTAGATCGTCTACTATATATATACAAATTTATTATAAATTATGAGAGACCAATAGATGGTAATAATACTTTCTAAAATTTGGGTGCTCCAGAGTCCGATGGAAGAGTAAATGACAAGTAATGTGAGTTGGTGCTGAAATTATATGATAAGGGGCTATTTCAATGTCTGAATGCTCTATCATTATAATGCGTCGACCAAAGTTCAGAACATACTGAAACTGTCAGAAAATAAATATTAAAAAAATCACAGGATCGATGTATTCTTCAGATCGATGGGGAATTATAGAGCGAATCGATTCGGCCTTCTTATTGCAGCAGTTATTCCTAAGTTGTGCCTTCAGTCATAGAGTCCATGGAAAACCTGTGACCATAGTCAAGAATAGGCGCCTGGTACCTCCATCATGAGAATACACTAGCTCACCTTATCAGAGACACCCAGATAGCAGTAGTCATATCTAAGTGGTGCCTTTAGTCATAGAGTCCATGGAAAACCTGTGACAATAGTCAAGAATGGGCGCCTGGTACCTACACCATGAGAATACTCTAGCTCATCGTAACAGAGCCACCCAGATAGCAGTAGCCATATCTAAGTGGTGCCTTTAGTCATAGAGTCCATGGAAAACCTGTGACCATAGTCAAGAATGGGCGCCTGGTACCTACACCATGAGAATACTCTAGCTCATCGTAACAGAGCCACTCAGATAGCAGTAGCCATTCCTAAGTGGTGCCTTTAGTCATAGAGTCCATGGAAAACCTGTGACCATAGTCAAGAATGGGCGCCTGGTACCTCCATCATGAGAATACACTAGCTCACCTTATCAGAGACACCCAGATAGCAGTAGCCATATCTAAGTGGTGCCTTTAGTCATAGAGTCCATGGAAAACCTGTGACCATAGTCAAGAATGGGCGCCTGGTACCTACACCATGAGAATACTCTAGCTCATCGTAACAGAGCCACTCAGATAGCAGTAGCCATTCCTAAGTGGTGCCTTTAGTCATAGAGTCCATGGAAAACCTGTGACCATAGTCAAGAATGGGCGCCTGGTACCTACACCATGAGAATACTCTAGCTCATCGTAACAGAGCCACTCAGATAGCAGTAGCCATTCCTAAGTGGTGCCTTTAGTCATAGAGTCCATGGAAAACCTGTGACCATAGTCAAGAATGGGCGGCTGGTACCTCCATCATGAGAATACACTAGCTCACCATACCAGAGCCACTTATACACTGGCCACGACTGGACGGTAACTTCTGGAGCACTCCCTACAGTGCAGACTTTGCTCTATGTGAGACCAAGTGTGCGAACGGTGCCAAAAGTACCTTTTTCTTATGATGGCTTGGGACAACGAATCTTGGCAGAGCTGGTTTGGGGACAGGTTTCGAAGAATGGAGAAAACTTTTGTGATACCCTTCGTATAAAATTACCTTTCAAATACCTCGAAAGATGAGAGACACATCCATAACCAATGAAGAACGGTCTGTAAATATATAAATTTTTATCGGGTAAAATTTGCATAACTTGAAACTCTGGAGTAGCTTTAAATTTACAAAGTTCGAGAAAACACATTCCTCAGGTTTTTTTGTTAATAGGGGTAGAATGTGGGAGGAGAGACAAAATATCGGCCACTCGAATAAAATATGTGCTGAAAATATTTCCGCTAGTGGTCCAGACACCTGGAGGATGGAGGAATAAAGTCTGGAACACAACAAACCCCTAATCTGGCAAAGAGCTATCTAGGGATTTATTGGGGCACTCCGAGGGGATGATAAAGCGATCCAGGTAGAGACTAGATCTCTCACTCGGCCCCCTCGGCTCTTATCCACTCGGCTCTTATCGTCGCTATCACACTCTACTATCAGCAGTTGGCTCTGGACTTAGGGTCACACAGACCCCTGCTACTGATAACGGATTAACTACAGTAGATTAGGTAACTGGGAGAATAATTACAAATGATTACATCTAAATTGAATAATCGCTTACAAATCTAGTGGGATTCCTAATTTACTCTGCCAACGTTAACACATCTAGGAGGGTCTTCAAAAAAGAATTTGATTAATTTTTTCTCACCAAATTTGATAGATTTTATAGAATGTTATTTTTGGGTTATATTATACTATTTTTTTTTCGTATCCCGCTTGCTCAGAAATTTTTGGCAGATTTTATGTGGTTAATCAAGCTATTTACTTTGAAATGTATAGGATTGGATTGATGATTTGTTTTGGTTGTTACGTCTCTTCGATACATTTTATTACGTGTCTGATTTAAGTACTGTAAAAATGTGACTACTTCTAGTAGCTTAGAGCATGTGTTTCTATTTATTTTTTTTTAACTTTGATGTTGTCTTTTAACTTTCAGCTTGTAGTTGTCACTCTTTTCAAATTTATTATATTTTTAATATATATATATATATATATATATATATATATATATATATATATATATACATTTCCATAATCCTTCCATTTCTTGTCCAGAACTTTAATTTCATCAGTTTGCACTTGCCATGGCATTGCCACTTGCACATCTCTTGTAAAGTGATGGCTAGAATCAATACCTTGGGCTTTGATTTAAACAACCATCCATCTGACAGCTCAGATCTAGCCCTCAGTGACTACTTTCTGTTTCTTAATCTTAAAAAGGACTTTAAGGGAAGACGAGGCAATTGATACTCATTTTGGTTCCAAAGAAAATTATTATTTGAGAGATTAAGAAAAATTAGTAAGTAGATGTAACAAATTTATTGATNTATATATATATATATATATATATATATATATATATATAGAGAGAGAGAGAGAGAAAGAGAGAGTGAGAGAGAGAGAGAGAGAGAGAAATTGACGTGTTGCTGTCGGATGCTATGGAGGAGTAGAAGTGACTTACTTAACACTTGCAGCATACTGGAATTCTCTGATGAGTCTCGTTGGAAGTTCTCTTAGTACTAAATTTTCACAGGAATAAGTTTTTACAGTATCAGTAATAGCACGTTTTATATGAGCTAAATTGAATTTTAACGTGGAATAGAAGGTCAAATGCCTTCAACCCCTTGGAATTTTACATGCCTCCAATGAGGTTAAATTGCCTGAGGTGATAAATAAAATAATCTCAACCAATAAGAAATTTAAGTAATATAATATGAGTACATATAATATGCAATTGTGATTAAACACAGAATTTTTTTAAATTTAATTTTAGTTCATTTTTATTAATTCCTTTTGATAAGGTTACTTAATCAATATAATGTAAAAATAATAATTTTTATTATTAATAATTTTTAATTTTTATTAAGTCTCCTTTACTCTTTCATGATTTCACTGCCTGGAAGAAACAATTTCACTCAAGTATGTAGATTCAAGTTCATCTAAAGTAATGGCGATCAAAGAAACTTCTTATTTTCCAAATGGTTTAATTAATATTTGACATTAATGTTATCCAGATTCCCATCAATATTTTTGTATCAGTGTATGAAATTACCGAGTAGCAAAAATTGAATAAATGATTTTAGGAAAGTCAAACAGACTAAAAATATTTTAATTAATAAAATCGGGTAAGGATGGCTCGTATAAAATCTTTTCATTGCCTTTTCAATTATGAAATTCACTTTTGATTCGTGAATCTGTGTAAGAACTACGTTTTACACTATGAACTATTCGAACACTGACATATATACACAATAAATAAACAAAAATAATATATAACTCAAGGAAACAAATATATCTATTGAAAAATTGCTACTGGTTTTAACGATTGATAAAATAATCATAAACTTTAGAAATTACCTTTTAGCTTTAGTAGATAAGTGTTCATGAGGTTCTGGGGTAATTTAAAGCTTGATTTTAATAAAAATTTAACTGTTTTTAAAATATTAAATCACTTATATTCAATCCTCAAAATAGGATATAAAATTACCATAAATTCAAGAGTTACTAAAGGGATATGGGCAAGAATTCAGTAAAATACTTTAAGGAAAATTTATTTAGGAAAGGAATTGTGAATGCGAAATTTATAGTGTCTACCTAAGCTGAAAAAAAAAAAACATTTAGCATTTAACTACATTTCCAAGTAGGAAGTATAAAATATGAATTAATTTGACATTTATGCTGAATAATTCTTACGATTTTCATACCTCTTCTTCATGTCTGAATATTATAATAGTGATTTAACTTAAAAATTTAGTTTCTGCAACAGTTTTATTGATAGTGACTTTAGTGATTAGAACTAATCCGGATTGTGTAATTCTCATGTTTTAACATTCAATTTTATTATTTATTTTCCACTTTGTAGCTATATTTTGACTAATTTACTAATATGAAATAATAATAAAAAAAAGCTATATCTAAAAATGTGATATATATTATTTTCTTCAGAGTAAATAGAACGAGCAAGAAGTAGAGTAGTAGTAGTGGTAGATCATAATGGAGGGCAATTAACTTCTAGGTTATTACGCCCTATAACTTAATTAATTAATAATTAAATATATATATATATACTATAAATTAAGAATAAAGAAGTAAAGATTTTGAGTGGAACTACCGAGAAAAAAAAAAGTTATTTTATTTAATTATTTATTTTATCTCCTCGTTTGACCACTTAAGTCGTCGAAGGAGGGGTAATTTAGAGGTAACGACCCAACCCTAAACACCCATAGCTCTTATATTATATGTCAATAAAAGCCTCTTGAGGACAGAAATCGAATTTCTAGCGTCGGATACATTCTAATACGTTCTTATATAACGAAAAAAAAAAAATTAACCTATAAAATTGCCATACGTTTTATAATATAGTTCCTTTATAAAATAATAGCATATATGCAGGCATTTAACTTTTTAAAAAATATATAAATAAAACCAAAATTTGTCTTTTATTTTTTTTTTTAAATTGATAAAATAAATGCTAGTAAAACTGATCTGCTTAGAGGGACTCAATATAATACACTAGCTCACCTTATCAGAGACACCCAGATAGCAGTAGCCATATCTAAGTGGTGCCTTTAGTCATAGAGTCCATGGAAAANAAAATTGAATAAATATTAAAAATTAATTTAAATTTAAATTTATGTAAATTAATTAAATTAGCCAAATGGAATATTCCCATAAATGTTTACTTCCGGATAGTCTAGAGCTAATCTTAGAGTTCATACTTCTTACACTCATTGCCTTCTTAATAATAAATTTAATAAATTAGTCTTGTCTATGCTCATCCCTGATGAAGATAGTTTATGCAGAACCCGCGAGACTGTTTTCATTTTCATACAACGAATAAAATTTTGTTTATATAAAAATAACAGTTCATTAGAAAGATAAAAAGATGTACCATGATTTAGACATTCATAATTTCACATCTAAATGCATCTCTGACCTAAACTCCATTTTGTTTAGAAAACATTTGTTTTAATATATATATATAAAGGGTGGCGCCTGTGATGTGTGTAGTGGCTAGCATGATAACTATTATCCCATACATAGCTAGCATACTATCCCTTGGTTATTATCCGTGTCCCTCCAGTCATTTTTCTGAACTATTAGTTATTTCTCACCAAAGTTTGAAGGTATAATAAAGGACCCTCATCCCACAGATTGATGGTATCCATCAGGTGGCCAACTCATCAAAAAGCCCCTACAGACAAATCGGAGGTCCTTAAACGTTTGAGGGAGGGGTTTGGAGCACGAATGTTTGGGTTGTCAACCAATCTATCCTGTATATGCGTGTTCGTATAATTAGTATAGATCTCTGAGGTCTGGCCAAGTGTATATGCCACATATAGCGGCTAAGTACCTCTGATCTAAAAATCCAACATAAAAGAGAGGAAAAAGTGTGTGTTTGTATATGGAGACAGAGAGAATGAGAGAGAGAAAGAGGGAGAGAGCGAGTGAGAGAGAGGAAGAATAAGATATACCCTTTCTTCTCTCTCTCTAATGAATTCTATCTTCTTCTGACGACGAAGAAAGAGGCCTGTAACATGATAAATACATATATAATATTCATAGTGAGTTTAAATGTAGGGAGGTCTACTTCAATTTTATGCCCTCACACACACACACACTCACACTCACACCAAGAGATATTTATTTATATACACGTTTTATATGAGCTAAAT
>KZ806869.1:863625-914911 GCA_000696205.2 Oncopeltus fasciatus
TATATATGTCTAGAGACTCTCTATTATCAATATTTAAAATAATAATTACACATATTCCAGTATTTACAATGGCTATTGTTAGCGTTGCAACAAACATGCATAGAACAGAACAGGTGTCAAATTTAGTTTTATAACTTTTATATTCTCGAACCTTTCCCGTAGAAACACATATTAAGGTGTATGACAAGACCTCTAATTTTTAATTTTTCAAACGAAATTTGCTCTTGAGATTTTATTTGATTTTTTTTTTAAATAAGTAATTTGTGGAGAATATAATATATTGAAGAGGAGATATTTTGAGATAAAGCAAAATTCTTAAGATTGATATTTTTTTTGGAGTGTAAAGTTGTTCGTCGAGCACAAGAGGTACAAAGTCAAGTTTTCCTAAATAATTGATCTATATCATTATAACGAAAAACCATTATTTAAGGAATATATTTAAGAATATAACTAAAAAGGCTGAATACATCCCCCACTCTTCCTAACCAGCTGACATAGAAACATGGTTAATAGCTTTTCCTACGTTATAACCTTTATTGCTTTCTACGGTTTAAATGATATAATTTGGTATTTATTATCAATAAAACATTTATTTATCTCCATCTAAGTCCATTTTTCATGAAAGATGGTAAATCTACTTAGTTTTCGCGTGACGTACTTTTAAATTTTGTCGTATATTGTTTACGAAATTGTAAATTAGATCACTTTTACTTATCTTAATTTTTGTTATTATTTTTTTATGAATTTCGAAGAATTTCATAGTTTTGTTTATATTTATTAATACAGATTTTTAAAAAATTTCTATATTTCTTTCAATCCTACTTTTTACTCATCGAAAATACTAGTATGTGCGTGCCTTTCAACGCTCTACAGATTATAATTTTCGAATTTCCTTAATGAAATATTATCGAAATATCGCTTTCAAATTGAAATATAAAAATAAAAAGGTGAGTCTGTTATTGTGCTAAATCGGAACAATAGAAGTGGGAGATTATCTAAGATAAAGTAAAGTAAAGAGTACGTATAAAAAGTGTTTTTCTTACAGAATGCGTATCATTATTTATACCATCTGCAGCGAAAACACTACTACGTATACAACATGTATATATGTATATATACTATGTAACTTATTTATTGTGAAATATGTCTCATTTACATTAATGGTATACAGCTAAATCTTTTTCAGTACACCTGCCTTTCTTCCTTATTAAATTATACATAATATAAGAAGTTTCAAGTACATTTTATGAATAAATTATTAATAGAAAGAGAATATTCAAATTTCTTATCGGCACAGGTTGTGGAGGATCTGCTTTTTATTTTAGAATGATCCCCCATTTAAAATATAAATATATTATGTATTTTGGAGCTTCCTGTTTTTCTTTCTTTTTTTTTCCATGAGCAATAAACAACCTCTGGGGGGAGTAGATTGACGACACAACAGATAATAAATATTCTCTTGTACGCACATTTGTACGCGGAGGGTTCGAAAACATAATTTAATAAAGTATTACATGGTAGTTTTATATTCCCCTAAATAATTTTCTTTTTCCGTCCGGAAACGCCTAGCAATAGAACCTGACTTATCACTCAGTATTTTCTAACTAAGAATATTTTTACAATAAGGACATAGCTCTCTGGAAGGAGGACTCTGACCCCACATAAAATGTTTATTTTTGTCTCCGAGAGAGTGAGCTCTTGGAGCAGATAAAAGTTCGGATCGAGGCTCTTCAGAAGGGTTTTTGTTGGCAGAGTAGTGCTTTGAGTCAAAGATAACAGGTAAAAATACCCCAACACACCCCCCCCCACCACCACCACCCCAAATGTATACAATATATAACAAGGTTTACATGAAAAATTGTATGAGTTTATTTTATCCTTTAGATTTGTCCTAACTTCAAAGATTGAATTTCAATTTTTATTTTTTACATTTTAATATTGGCAACTCTCTTTAACATGATTACAGAGTTCTATTTTAATATCCTTTCAGTAAAGTTGATTGGGACACCATAACTTCACAGTCCTGCCTAGATTACCACCATTACATTTCAGCTCGATCCTCACCTTACATATTTATGTCCTCCAATCCTAACACCCCGTAAATATCCTTAGTACCCTTTCAGGATCCTCTGACCACCGTCACCCGACAGAGCGATCCTTTGACCGCTTTATAGTCCACGCCTTATCCTTCTGGAACTCCAGCCCTCAAACTCCATCATTCTTGTTCCCTCTTCCTCTCAAAATCCCCATTGTTTTTTCCGTTCTTCTTGTGTTTCAGAAAGACTTTTAGTATTTATTAGGCCGCTCAATCCTCACTTTCTTGGATCTCCGTCATTCCCAAAGTACACGATCACGAACCTCTTATCTCACCTGGGACGAAATACATCATCCTTCGACCTCTCCTTTCTAGTCCAAGTCTCCCCCCTATGAAATTCCAAACCCCTCAACATTGGGTCAGACTTCTTAACTCTCACTTTTCCAATCCTGAATCCAGTATTCCTTTTTCCTTGCACTTCAGATGTGCTACGCGACACATCATCATTCCTCGTTACGAAGTACATTCTTCTATTACTTTTATATTATTTTATTATTAAACCATATTTATTTATTTTACGAATGTTTATATTTCACATACTTTTTTTTTTGGTTGTCTTAAATTAGATATGATGTATATTAAATAATATTATAATTTCCTTAAACGTGTTTAAATTATGTATATATTTATTGAAAGTCGCTTTTCTTTTCTTAAATATTTTGTTTAAATTCACAAAAAGTACTAATTTATCTTTGTATTTTGATTGCCTAATAAGTAACTTGATAGTTCTTGGCATGTATAAAGTTCTTGGTATAAAATAGATTAATAAGATTTTAAATTAAACAGTATTCAATAATTACCAATTAAAATCCTTATGTGTGCAAACGTACATATTTAAAAATAATAACAAACAATTCGATTAAAAAGTATTTGAGTCTAGTACTATTACTTTGCCCTAATTGTTTCTATTAGAAATTAGACACTACTCATCCTGAGTGTATTTGATTACTCGAAGACTTAAACGAAAGATTTATGACTTGGTATTAGAGTAATTTGGAGTTTGTCATAACCTTTTGCCCATCGGCCAATGTTGGATGATTTATTTTGACTACTATTCTTACTAATAGCATAGAGAGAAATCCTAACCTAGCCTAAGCAGACAACTTATGAATAAATGAATTATTTATATTTAAAACAGAGATTCCTTCAACTTGAGGATACTGTTCATCTAATACATTACATCACACGTAACCCCGCTATTTTCAAATAACTATTTAACCGATTTACTCCAAGTGAACATGTTTGTTTTGTTTTTTCGTTTTTTGTTTTTTTTGTTTATTTACGATGTTACCAATCACTAAAGAGGTAGATGAGATTTAAAGGAAGACTGAAGGAAAGGATTGTCTCGTCTAATTTACGTAGACTGCTTGCAGTATTTGCAGCTCAAATGAAGAAAGGAAAAAGTTTTCGTTAAGAACTAACATAAGTAGAGAAAATTAATGTGATGTAGACCATCGAGATCTCTCCAATGGAGAGTTTGTTGACCGTAGAGATTATTAGTAGATGTTTTTTTTATTATTATTAGGGTTCGGTGAATGTAGATCCACAGTATTTAAAAATGTGTATTTTTTAGATCAACCTTGACCGAATCCCAACAAACAAACATTTACTTATATAAAATAGCTTCCTTTAAGTAAAATGATCTATTCAGTAGTATTCTCTCAACAGAAAGTATTCCTTCTCATTGGCAAGACTTCATCCATGGAAATAGATATCTATGGTATCTATGGGAAAATTGCTTTAAAAAAATTAAAACTAGTATGAAAAATAAAAATAAAATCAGAAAATATAAAGATATTGAAAGGCATAATGATATAATCCTATAAATTTACCTAATTTTAAAATTTAAAAAAATATAATTTTGGGATTGTGAAATTTGTGGTTTATGAACCTAAACAGGTAAATAGATTATGCTAAAACTGTTACCATCTTCAAAACTGAAACTACACGACGTAAATATGACTTATCTAATTCACAAAGAATAAGCTGTTTAGATTGTTCTCATGACAATAGACGAAAATTCACTAAAATAATAACAATAATAATAATAATGTGTGTGTGTGTCTTTATAAAATATGTATAAAATGACATATTGAGAAAGATATTAAAGAATGTAGTTCCGACTAAAGGGCAGGACCTGTTATTTAAAGAAAAGTAAAAGACAAATTCGCTATTTCCGCTTTTCATTGCATGCCCTGGAAGGCGACATGGGGTACAGTGGAAGACCAAAATATATCTATTTTATAGTGGAAGACCCTCACATCTTTATTGTTATTTGAGTTTCGCAAAATGTTACAGTACATAAAAGCTGTAAAATGTAATTTTATTATGTAATGTTTTATAACATGTTTACGTATAACGCTCATTAGGGAAGGACATTGCAGAGATGGGTTATGGCCACTTCCTCCACTCTACCGAAATAGGGCAAACTTTAGAGGTGTTAACATTCACCCTCATTCTTCTCCCCCTTTTGTAATTGTATTTTCTCTTTTACTCCTATTTATATACATCTTTCATAAAACACCAGAAATCTTTTGGTAACTTGAGCAGCTTCTCTGTGGTCGATTTTTCTTTCTTTTTCTTTAATTTGTTATTATTGATATTTTATGATGTGTTAATGAAATTTAAAATGAGGGATTTATAATTGCAAAAAGGGGGCCTCATTGGAAAGATGGAACAACATGAAGTTACCATTCAAATCAGTACGACCAAATGGCGAATGTGGATATGTTCCACGGACCGAGGTAATGGCCTCCAATGCATAATGCATCTGCTCGAACCGGAAACTAATATATGGGCGTCAAAGAGGTTTTCAGCGTTCCCGTTTTGACTAGGGATGTACTCTTATTATTTGGTTCAGAAGAGTTTTTCCAAAATATATTTTGGAACATTTGTTTAATAAACAATTCTTATTACTCAAAACGATTTACTATTGAAATTTTTTATAAAATGGTAAATTTTATGTCTGAAATTAAATTAAAACTTGTAGTTTTCTTAAATACACTAAAAAGATTTTTTATTTAGCTAGTTTCCTTTTTCATTTTACTAAATTTATTTTATTTACATTACATCAATATAAATATTTGTTCTTCTCCTATTTACTTTTTCATTTACTGTCTTCTATGCATTGACAGTTTATTATATATTTTTTATGCGTATTTACTTAATTTAAATTAAGAAATGCCCAAATGTACTCGACAGACTACACTTCAAATATATCAAAAGCAATATATTTGACCACCCACACAAAGAGCATACATAATACATAATACATACCCGTGGGTCTAGTGATCAATGATAGACCGGCACAAACTAACCACTCACACAGCTGAGCAAAGACTTAGCCTTCCGAACACCTACAAAATACGAAAAACTACAAACTTAATCACAAAACTAGGAAATATTAAAATTACAAAACTTGTATCTTATGACATGAAGGATTTATACCCTCAATACCAATAACAAAAACAACAAGTATACGAAACAGAGAACTAGCAGACTTATGCGATGAAAAATATACTGAGTGTGTGTGTGTGTGTGTGTGTGTGCAGAGGGATTATGAATAATACAAATGACTGAGAAAATAGAACAGAAGAAGAATACTTGAATTATAGGGAAAACAACCCCTGTCGCCCTTCTACACAGAAAAAACTTCCATTTTTAACTTATCTCGATAAAAGTCGACTTGTCTCCTCAGAAAATGTATGTACTTTTTTGTAAATTGTTTCTTCCTCTTTTTTCTGGTGGAAGACATTTGAACTACTAATCATCACACTTGCATGAGTAATTATATATTTTCAAAAAGTATTTTTTTAAATGTTAAACAATTGTTTTTTGTTATTAAAATAAACTATTGTTAAATAAACCGATACTATAATTAATAATGACTAGGTCTAAATTTTAATTTTTTTTATTACGTCTCTTATATACTTTTTTTGTTGCCAATAATATATGTTTTTAAACGATAAATGCCATACAAATTTATATTTTCTTTCGCTTAATACTGAAATGTTAATACGGAATTTTTAACTTACTCACTTTCGGCACTATACAAATTTAATATCCTCTTATCGTGTTCTTTCGACCGATTTTACCAATTATTCTTACAACCATTGTGAAACTATCTACTTCATCTTAAACAATATAATTATTTTACTATTGAAATACAATTTTATTTTCATAGTTTGTAAAGGGTGAAAAAACCCATTATCAGCGGTGCCATTTAATTGAGGAAGATAAGGGAGGCTATATGTAGGAGGAGTAAGGCCCTTGCAAGGGCGTGTTTCCCAACACACATGATCACCTGTTCCCAATTAACAGTCCTCACTAATAACAGGTCCCACAGCACAGCTACTATTTCCTCCTATCTTCTCGCGCCCATCACTATATAAATATTAACATCTATATAAAGTGGGACTATTTTAAGGGACTCCTGTCAGTCTAAATCCCAGTGGAACTGAGGGACATCCATGTTGAAATGTGTAGATAACAGCCACGTCCTAATGGAGGAGATCCATTCACTCAGGGGAACTGTTCACGTAACTGAGTGAACAAGTTAGATATGTCATGATGGGGTTCCTTTAAGTCCCCAAAACCTTGATAAATCCATTGACTTAATTCAACCAGTGACTCTCTAAACATTGAGATTAAGTTTGTGGCTCATTATCCACCATTCATGTGATAATTTATTACCATCATTAGTTTTTATAACCCCATTCACTAGAACAAAATCATAAAGGAATGCAAATATGTTTGTTAAAATAAATTATTTTGTAAAAATACTCTTAAAGTTGAATTAAAATAAGGTGATAAAATAAAGTTTTATTGGAAAAATCAATAACAAACACTTATCAAAACATACAGATTAACATTTGTCAATAATCTTATATATAATATATATATATATATATATATATATATATATAATTANATATATATAATATTTGTGTTTTTGTAGGATTCCACTATTTTAAAAAATATATCAGATCCTTTTTCCGCTTTCACACATCCTATAACGGCTTCTTTCAGGCTAAATGGAGAATCACGTCCCAATCACATATAAATATATTTTTATGTTATTCATTTGTACCTTTTATTAAATTTTTTTAGTTATTAGCTAAAATCAGGGCTTTGAATTTAATGGTCTAAGTTATAAGTATGACTTAACGTGTAAAAATATTTTCTTAAATAAATAAAGTTAAAAAGTAAAATTAATTCAGATTGGGCGCTGAGATCTATATAAATTCGATCTCGTAATTATTAACATATAACATTTCTATATTAAATAACAATCTAACGTATTGCAAATTGTTATCACTGACTGTATATTAATATTATTAATAAAAAATGAAATATTTGTAAATTATTAGATTGAATGTTATATTTGCCTGACTTTTTTTTTGTAAATGAAAAAAAAACTCATGAGTAGATTGCCTCCAAGAAAATCAAGCTATTCACATAGGAACCATTACCTTAACTATAACAAATTTTACAAATTATCAATAGTCCTTTTTATAAGGAGCTAAAAATATGCCCGTTATATATATATATATATGTGTGTGTGTGTGTGTGTGTGTGTGTGTGTGTGTGTGTGTGTGCAATATAGCGTTTGAAATGTGTGAAATATGCAAATAAAACACAAGGTGCAAAAGCTTTATTTTTTTTTTTTTTTTTTTATTCAAAACGTCGAAATAATTCGTAATAACTGAAATTGGTCGAGGAAGAGGGTGGAGAGCTCTTTTTTTTTTTATGTATGTAAGAAAACTTTATTTTCTTAAAAAGGAATTATTTGTCAATTACATTACTTTTTATTTGTCCAAAAAACTCACGTTAAGTAAAACATTTGTGACAATATAAAAATGTAGATTTAGATTTAGCGTTTCTATTACAAACGTAAAAATCAATTATTTTATTGCTGGAATAAGACCTATATTTATATAAAAAAAATTTAAATTGCTGTTACAAAAAAATTATCGATTTTGATAGGTCTAAAACTTTTTGCTTTTTATTATTATTTAAGCTATTCTGAATTAACTCTTTATTTAAAAAAAATTATCTGTACATTTTTACACTTAATTTTTTGATGGGGTATTTAAGCTATTAAATTTCTTTATGTAAAATGTTTATTTAGATCCATATTTCAGAATGTAACTACTTTTGTACGGTTGAAATTCAGGAAAATGCTGTGGGCATACACTCGAGATTCTAGGATCTAAATTTCCTAGCCTCTTAATGCTCTCTCTTCCTCTTGAATGATTAAATGTGTCTCACTCACTCCTATCACTCACTCCTAAGGAAGATGAAATCTGATTAGATTGTGCAGATTCTGACTGAGGGACTTTTTCTGAAACATACAAATAGTATATGATTAAGCGTTGCTGACTACATGACTCTCTTCTGAAAATTTGCATAACGCAGGTCGGTGCTGTCAGTATTAATTGAAGTACGTGAACGGTGAATGCTTCGAAAGTCACTGTGTGCTTGATTTATTCTTCTGTTGGAGAAAGGGTTTTTTCCAAAGAAGAAAGGAATACATTCATTTTGATATATCTACTCAAGTTGGACGGGCCACCGTAACTGCATTCGAAATGAATGCCCCTAGCGAATGACAGCCGCCTTTTGCTAGAAGAACCAACGTTTTTCAGCCTAGTTATCGTTCTCTTCTTTATAAAACACTATTCACAAAATGAATACATATCTCTATTTCCTTCTTTTTTTTCTGAATATTTCGATTTAATGAGTTCATAAAAAAATTAAAAATAAATAAATAAATAAATATATATATTGCAAAAATGTGTTTTGCGAAGAGCTTTTACACCAACACCCATACTTGCTCTTACATAGAATACATTTTAGGAACATTTTACGGAATTTAACTGTTGAAGTTGTTCTTATGCCAGACCATTTCAATATTTTCTCGAAACCTACTTACTCAATGGCTAAAAATAATTATTTAAATAAAAAGTTTTAAGGGGACAATTAACGTTTATTAATGTCTTACCATTAAGTTTAGTTATTACTTTGCTTTTATGTTACACAACCATATTGTAATTGTTATTGTTTATAACATATGTTAACAAAATGTTATAGCAGATTGCTGGGAGTTATTTGGTAAATTATTACTAGCTATTATTTAATGGATTGTTGTAGAAAATTATATATAATAATATTTAAAACAAAAAAGTTATCAATTAATCCATTAATTTAGGTTGCTTTAGTGGTCGAAATAATNTTTTCAATTAATCCATTAATTTAGGTTGTTATAGTGGTCGAAATAATCCTGATTCCTGTATTTTATTACCTAATTTATAGTAAATATATTAAAGGGTATTATAGGGCGTAATAACCTAGAAGTTGATTGCCCTCCATTATGATCTACTACTGCATTTACTATTGCCATAATGGGAGTAATATTTAGTTTACAGTAATGAAACTAACACCAGAACACTTGAATTGAATTTAAGTAGGCCACAATTTCTTATCCTTATTTTTAATTTAGCTGCTCTTAAATTAAAAAATCCAAAATCTGACGAGTAGATAAGGGAGAGATTACATGGAATGTAAATTAGGTTCAACATATATTCGTTATAATTTGATTCCTTCTCAAAACTTGTGATTTTCCAAGAAGAATGCATTTTTCTCAACGCAAGTCTTCATTCTGGAAGTTTCCTCGGATCTGAGGATGACACTGTAGAGCTCAATATTTTAAATTTTTGTTAAAAGAAATATACGATTTAGAGAGAAGTTGATTTCTAATTTAGAATCTTTGTATATAGTAGGTAATTGATTCTATAGTTGTAATGAAAACAAATTGAAACTTCACTCGAAATTCAGCATTACCCTTTAAATATAGAGTTCAAAGAAGACAATATTTTCAACAAAATCTTCAATGCTCCTCCCTTTCAAAATAAATCTATAAATATGCTAATTGTTAATCGAATTAGTTATTTTTTGAGCAATCATACAAAAATATTGAATATACAAACCCATAAACACCTCATAAACATGAAAATTTGCTTTGAAGGAAAGTTAAACACTATGTTAGAATAAATAAATGTTTCTCTTTAGGTCTCTCACAATATTAATTTTAAACATAAAATACAGTATTGCTGTCATAAGAATGAATTGCTGCCATGGGTAAGCCGCGTGCTTCAGAGAAAAGTCTGGAATGCTGGAGCGAGCTGTGTCGGTATAAAACAAGGCCGGATACGAGAACTCCTGACACATTCATACATTTCAATAAAATAGAGGAGGGAGGGGGGCCTTCGACAGCCTCCATGATTGCTTTTCCCGCCTAAATCGCCCCCTCCCTGTCCAACGCCGAACAGCTGATACCGCTCAACTAGATCGTCCAGGTTAGGAACTCTATTAGTAGTGGCTAACACCAATCACTTACGAGTGGCTAGACACCTCTGCTTCCGGCTTCCTTCCTGAAATGAATGCCACAATTTGCGTGGGAAGTCTAATCTGCCACCTCCTTGCTTGGCTTGCACCATACAGCTGATATTCTGACTTCCATCATGCACCTAATTCTTCAATTATGATTCAGGTGAAGTAAATAAGGTTAGGAATTTCATTAGCTACGAACAAATCATTTGCTAGAGCCTAGTGCAAGATCATTAACTGCTTAACTCTTCAGGTTCCGAAAATTCTCTGAATCCCTTTAAAAATCTCTCTTACAGCTTTGGTTTTCTAAAGTAAATAAAGATATACTCAAAGCTATACTAAACTATTTGGTCAGTTACATTAGTAATAAAATAGATAAATATATACTTTATTAAATTTTAAAGTTTATATTGCATTGTATTTAAATGTCCCAAATGTTTGTATATTAGCTAAGTAGCATTGTCTATTTTTAAGAAATAGACAATTATCTTGTGGTGCAGGCTAAGTGAAGACACATAGCGGAAGACACATAACCTCTCTGGTGAAGGCTATACCAGAAGGTGCCTGTTATAGGGAAGGAGACAAGATAACAGCTGGGGAGTGAGGTGTCTGCCGATATGCCCACACCCCACAGAACCAATTAGAGGAAGGCATCTAGAGACTGGGCGTTATCTCGCCTATTAGAATGCAAATCCAGGAAAGATATCCATTACCGAAAGGACTTCAATTCCAACAGTACTCTGTCCAGCTTCTACTTCTTCTTCTTTATTAAAACCCCTGGGACTCACTTTTCATTATTCAAGCTGGTTGTTCCTATCACTCTCCCAGACAATCTTCACTATCTCCAGTCACCTGATACCCTAAGCATTTTTTTTTTTTTTTGTTTTTTTGCTTTCCACTGAGACCTTAGCTCTCTGCAGAAAGTAAAAATTAGGGTAATTTTTTTAAACTTCCTACACAGAATCTTAATAAAATGAGGGGGGAATAGTAATGAAAAGAAATCTGTCACGTAAAAGCTGCTGAGGTAAGATCAAAGATGACTAATTTGATCATACGAATTAATGTAGAATCCTGGGATAAGGTGGTTTTAGTCTTTCCTGAAGAAACAGGCGTTCTACCTACTTATTTAATTCTTAAATTTATTTGTTGACATATTTAATCTTACAAGCTGCAGAGAGCAATTTTCATAAAATCTAAGAGAGCAAATGTCCTTAAGAAGGCCGCTTGAAATTCAGAGTGGGTGGAGGGGCTACACCGTTGAATTTACATTCTTAAATAAATTCTTAATTATGCGTTTTACATAGAAATGTTATGAAACATATAAAAATGAGAAATTTCATCTTAAATCTATTTTGTCTCATAAATTTTTTTTTGTTACACTTGGATATTAAGACTAAAAATTTTAATTTTACAGTATGGGGTAGGACATTAGCAAAATTAACCAACGGTTTGAAAAAATAAGTCTTAATACCGAATTTAGTTTCATTATTTTCGAAATGGCTACTCTACAGTATAGCATATAGAACACGTATAATTAATATACATCTATATATGTGTGTGTGTGTATGTACGTTAGTATAAATATTAGTAGACCATTTTTTCTTCTGATTTTATATATGCTTGTTCAATTTTGAAAAGGTTTCAGTGGAAAATCCGCTAAAAATATCAGAACTTGTATGACAAATATAAATATATTATGTATTTTGGAGCTTCCTGTTTTTCTTTCTTTTTTTTTCCATGAGCAATAAACAACCTCTGGGGGGAGTAGATTGACGACACAACAGATAATAAATATTCTCTTGTACGCACATTTGTACGCGGAGGGTTCGAAAACATAATTTAATAAAGTATTACATGGTAGTTTTATATTCCCCTAAATAATTTTCTTTTTCCGTCCGGAAACGCCTAGCAATAGAACCTGACTTATCACTCAGTATTTTCTAACTAAGAATATTTTTACAATAAGGACATAGCTCTCTGGAAGGAGGACTCTGACCCCACATAAAATGTTTATTTTTGTCTCCGAGAGAGTGAGCTCTTGGAGCAGATAAAAGTTCGGATCGAGGCTCTTCAGAAGGGTTTTTGTTGGCAGAGTAGTGCTTTGAGTCAAAGATAACAGGTAAAAATACCCCAACACACCCCCCCCCACCACCACCACCCCAAATGTATACAATATATAACAAGGTTTACATGAAAAATTGTATGAGTTTATTTTATCCTTTAGATTTGTCCTAACTTCAAAGATTGAATTTCAATTTTTATTTTTTACATTTTAATATTGGCAACTCTCTTTAACATGATTACAGAGTTCTATTTTAATATCCTTTCAGTAAAGTTGATTGGGACACCATAACTTCACAGTCCTGCCTAGATTACCACCATTACNTTTTTTATACTCCGCAGTTCGTTGTGTGCTGGTTCTAGCATCCATGCATTTTCCCAATCTTGGAGTGCCATTTTCCTTAGCCAGTTTTTAAGGTCATCTGGTTCGAGGATACTTAGAGGAGGTTCGAAGATACCGGCTGCTTCCTTTGCAGCTTTGTCTGCCTTTTCGTTTCCTGGAATTCCAACATGTGAGGGAAGCCAGAGAAAGTTAACGGTTTTCCCTAGTAAATGTACAATTTTGAGGAAGTGAGTTATTTTCAAAACCAGGGGAGTTGGCTTATTGAAGTTCTTTATTCATTGTAAGCTTGAGAGGGAGTCAGTACATATTATGAAATCCTTTCCATTGGATGAGAATATAATTTCTTTCCTTTTTGGTTGTACCTTCAAACAGTCAAACTTTTAGTAATTCTAACACACCTCACGGAATCCGTTCGGGACTCGTGTGTCAGGCGCTCCAGGTTTGACGCTAGCCATCAGCTATATTGAAAACATTTTTTATTCTGGAAAAGCTTGCCCAGTTCCATAGGTATTTAGAATATATTTAGTTATTATGAATTTATATTGAGTATAAATGTAATTTTCAAGAATTGCAGAATATACTGCATAACAATCCAATGTAATATAGTAAGACATTATATTACATCAATTTTTATCTTCCAGTACAGGATTTTATGTATTTATATTAAATTTCACTTTCAATTTTTTTTCATGTAGATAATTTATATATATATATATTAAATAATCGATTTAAATACACAAGCATAACTGTTGGTGCTGTAACATGACAAAAGTTACTCTCACATGGTGACACTCAGTCATGGAAAATACAACTGTACGAGACAAAGCAAGATACTCTCGCCGTGATGGTGCGAATTATATTTTACTTGGACTATATCTCCTATGTCTAACAAAGATACATTTGTCGTCGGAAGAAAACGTTCTGATCCAATGCCCAGTGAATATTCCTTCTTCTGAGACAGAGTTCTGTTTCCTCGGAAGCCACCAAACTCTTCAGGACATCTGCCTGGAAGGGGGTGGGATCTCCGGAGTATAGAAGAGGAAGGCTGACACATTAACGCCACACATGAGGGGGTGTAATCACCCGCAGTGGAAGGCCGTTATATTGTTTACGCCCTCTCCCTTATCAATCACCAAGTTTTTCCCGCACCCCCCACCAACCCCTAAAGATTTATTGCCCTTCTCCTCTTCTTCAGGTACCTTCATCTTCTTTTTCTTTTGACTCTCGACTTAGCACTCTCCGTCCCTTCCTCAGCCCACTTCCCACTTAACTCTTCACAATTACCCCTGTGTCTTTCTTCTGTCCCAACTCAATTTGGAAGTTGATAAAAATACATTTCATTAAATGTATAATAAGACAATTAGAATAGAATTAAATATTTATGTATTGTTCTTAGAAAAAGGTAAATATAAATATAAATTCAAGCAATTAATCCACCGAGTGCATTTTATAAGAGTTGAAAAGATAGAACTATCATACCTTCTATTATCCATCTTCATTGTTTTGACAAATGAAGACGGATAATAGAATGTATGATAGTTATATATTCATTGGTTGTATAGTTATATTTGGTTGAAAATAAGCCTTTAGATTATTTACCTTAAAAGAAAAAGTTCAACTTGTGTTGGTGTGTCTGTGACGTAGTTTTTAGCTTACAAAATTTAACTTTATTCTGTCTCATCGTTAAAACCAGTAGCTCAGACTTAATGTTTTGAAATTTATTTTTCTATGTTAAATTTAATTAAACATCACAAAAAATATTTTTCATAGGTAACCATACATATTTTCATTCAATATAAACTTAATATAAAGAAAAGAGGAATATATAAAATAGGGCAGTGAAAAATAATGGAATATGAATGACAGGTGCGGACTATGACAAGGGATGTTATTTGTTTTCCACAGAAGCTTCTTTGTTTTTATTCGGTGTCTCAAATATTAAATATATTTAGTATGAAAAATAAATGTATTTTAATACTTTTCTGTTGACTGGTATTCTTGTCAGTTTAGATAAACAAAAATACATCGAATAATTTAAAACATAATGGACTTGAGATTTTCACTACAGCATTGCAGAGACAACAATTTTTAATCTTTGTATTTATTTTCATATACTATATTTATATTCCATATACTTTTTATTTCAAATAGTAAAACTGTTATAACCTTTCCACTGTTTTAGAAGTTTAAGTTTTTGTTTTATTTAACCCTTAAGTTATTAATTATTGACCTGTTGTATTTAGGCAATCCGATCAACACCTTTTATATATACTCATTGATCCTGCTTACAATATAGTGTTTTATTTTGGTGTGTGTACATATATACATATATATATTATTAACTTGGAAGGGACTTAATATAAAACCTACAAATGACTATTAATGAATCTAATATCGTTAAAAGGATTTACTATTAAAATACTTGGTGGGAAGCAAGAAAATTTGATTTTCGGAGTAAGATAATTGTAGATGAATCAGATAATTGTCACCGTGGGTTTCATCCTACAAGGCATCTACTACTTTTTTTTTTTTGAGAATTTTTTAGGAACGCTTCAATGAGTGATTATATCAAAATAACGTTAACTCCAAATGTTAGTAAAGATAGTTTTAACATATATTTTATTACGTCACGACACGAAACGAAAAATACACATCTAGAAAATCACGCACCAGCCATAAGTATTGTTAAGAATGAAAAACTCATATAAAGTCTGAATCTGTATTTTAACAAATAAATTTGAAAAAAGGATTAATATGATGAAATTCAGAGCTGAATTGAAATATTAGGAAAATGTGTATATGAAGTACTTATGCACATTATTTACAAATGTTATATTTATTATATAATCCTACTATTTATTATTGTTGTTTATTTTCTGTTTTCTTAATACTTATTTTTTGCCGTTTAAGCTTCTCTAACTTAAATTTGCATGTATAACTGCAATTTATTATAATTTGCTGTTCGTATTGCCATAAAAATGTAATTATATATATTTTGTTTAATTTCGTCTCTCTAAAACACCTCCCTCGACATATTTCAGCCATCAATGATTTGAAAAATAGCCTCATTATCTAAGTTAGTAAGTAGAAGGTTAACCTAACTAATATCCAGACCCCTGATGAAATCCAGCGAAAAATCACACAATTCACGAACATACTAGAAGATCATGTTAGATCTTCGCCTACCTGCACATGATTGTGGTGATAACCTCATATTATTACCTGATGACTCATCGAAGCTCTCCTTTAAATACTTTTCCCAACAGCTAAATCTAGTTTTTATCCTGTAGTATGAGACCTGGAGTGACGATAATTGATTCTGATATACGAGTCCGAGGAGGTAGGGAAAAAAAGAAGGTTCTACAATTTTAAATATCCCTACCAATTTCCTGGACAGCAAATTAAAATAAAAATTTATGGACATTCAAGGAATAAAACATTCTTCTTATAAGGTATTATAGCAGTGCGATTCCTCACATGGCCATTAGCGAAGAACCATTCAAGATATTTAATTTAAGAGATAACTAAGAGTTTTTTTGTTTTTTTGTTTTTTTTTCAAAAATTTACTTTCCAGATATTGTAGTACTTTCATTTCTGCCCAGTAGAAAAATGAAAGTGATATAAGTCACCAGTGACTGTGTACCTAGAGAGGCCAGAGCGAGAAGTGACTATGACGGGCGGAGACAGATGATCTCTCGCCAGAAATATGGACCGCAGTCACCTAGAGGACAGGGTAGCGGTGCGCCTAACAGCTCTGTCATCCACGTCATCTCCTCCGCTTAACATTCTTCGGAAGAAACCCCCCCTAGACGCAGACATACATCTTCCTCTACCCTCCTCCACTTATTTATTTTAGCTAGAAGCCAATTGAATGTATGCATAATAACATACATTACTTTATTATATAAAAGAATAATATACTTTATATACATATACGTATATAACTCAGGATAGATAGATAATTTGATAACGCAAGTTCAATGATTCACGAGCTCTTGATGACATATAATCCTAGACTATCATACATTAAGATATATTCAGTTCATAAAAATATTTTTATTATATGAGGCTTTTGTCCTAATATAAAATCAAGCTTTCGTGGAGGAATATATCCCAGGTTCCTTACTCAGATAATACATGTAGTTTCAGCAAATTCCAAAGATATATAGTTATTCAGGTTGTTGACATAATAGACTTTGTAGATTGTATTGTTATTTATAATAACTCCATACCAAAAATCTCATATGATTTATATATATATATANTATATATATAAATCATATAAAAACTAAATACAATATATACTTGTTTATATAAGAAATATTTTAACAGTTACAAAGAAAAATTTAAAAAATAGAGTGGGGGTTTACCTGAAACTTAAATTTTAATTTTAATGTGTAGAAGCCGCAATTTATTTTAAATTAAATTTAATATTTCACTTTTAAATGGAAAATAAAGGTTGGAAAATAATTAAACGCAATCGCACTAATAGGGGTGGAATGGGGTTTTTAGATTTATACTGAAATATTTTGCAATAGAAAAAAAAAGTATCAGGCAGCATTCGGAATATATAGATTATGACAATAAAATTCAGCATTAAATTTTACTAATGAAATAATTATTTAAGAACATTTGCAGTGAAATATACTTTTTTTATTTTACGGGTTTTTTATTTTTTTAATGGCGTGTCAACCTTTGGATATTTTCAAGAAGAAGAATTTCTTAACAATAGGTTATGGTGAGGTATAATGAATTGTTAATGCGAATAGTTATTATGTGGATGGACATAGTAATTTATTTTTTCTAGAAAACTATGAAATTTATAAGAAAGAAAAAATTGAGAGAGATTAGAAAATAAGCATACTGAAAATGTATCTAGATAAGATTTAATAGCCTGCCCTCCTTCAGAAAGTTCATTACAGAGTCGATGACTTTATCGTCATCCAATAGAATTTCGTATAGAGTCCCACTTAAGTTATATTTTTTCCTCGTTTCTTTATATTTTAGGCACTCTGTAAATATATGTTTGATGGTAAGAAGTTGTCCACAGACCTCACAAATGGGTGGGTTATCCTTTGCCATTATATAGCCATGAGTAAGTCTTGTGTGTCTTATACTTTGTCTGGCTAATACCACTTCTCTCTTACAGTCAGCTGACATGGAACTGGACCATACCCTCGGAGTAGATTTTATCTCGCGTAACTTGTTGTCTCTGGTTGACCACTATATATTTTACTACTTATTAAGTACAAATTTTTTAACTAGCGCTTTTACATAATTTTACGGTCTGTAAGCAAAAATTAGTTGTTTTCTTAGTTAGCATGTAGCTTTCAAATGAAAAAAGAAAGCAGAGTTTGCTATTGAGCAAAAATAGAGGTAAGAGATTACCTGAAATTTCAAGTACGAGTTACAATGTCTTTTCGCTACAGCAGGCTTAACATTAAGTTTGAGCAATGTCCTGAAAACACATTTTTTTATTGATAAATTTTATATATATATATATATTACAAGACATGGAAATAAAAATAAAAGAAACTATTAATCAACTACGAGACTTGATGTTTCTGCTTTACGGACATTTTTTTTCTTTCTGTGCCTCTATATTTTATTTTCCTTTGAATTGCTAGTGTTACGCTGGAAAACTTGAAAAACGCAGCCTTAATTATGAGCTATTCATTCACTAAATTATAAAAACCCCGGCGGTCGGAACAGCTTACTGACCATGTACCTTCTCCAGTATACGTAAAGGTAGATAATAACAACATCTGTAACGTGTCATCCCCTCCCCCTTAGTGCCCCTACGGTAGTGGGATTGATTTGCCACATTCAAGGGCATTCTTGCAATCTTGCATTTCTCTATTCGCAGCTAAACCCTCCAGTCATTACTTAAGAAACACACATTCCCTCCTAATGTATCCAATTATGAGAGCAACACTTTTTTGCCCCTGGAATATATTTCTCTGGGAAATCAACAAGTCCCCCCTCACCGACCCCCGCTGTAAGGAACGAGCTCTGGAGGAATTAAAGCTACTTAGAGAAGATACATTTCTCAGCTTCCTTTGTCACTTACATTTTTAATTGGAATATATTAAAACGCGAACAACATTCCGTAGAGGGTATCACATTAACTATTCCGAGCTAAGTCTGTTTTTTACTCATTTTTTCTTTAGAATTACAAGTGTGAGTAATGAAAGGGGCCGGTTTCCAACTATATCAGAGGAAAAAAATCAGTGCTGCCTTCTAGGTGTAGCACAGGGAATCAGATTGCTTCAATTATGAACGGCTTAATTGCATTGCGCTGGGCTGCGCATGAGCTCGCATGATTCATGTAATAGCGACAACCTGATCCTCTTATCTGAATATTAGTGGACATGGTCAGAGAGAACGGCTCCCTACAAACCTTCCTACAGACCTACTGAACGGCAAATAGGAGCCTAGGAGATGGACTTACACAAGATAAAATGGTTATTTCGATCTTAGAAGTGGAAAAGTACGGTGCGGGTTCTAATCCCGCCTAGGTCAAGCTTTTATCTATAAATAAAAGCTTCTCCTGAGACATGGATGTTTATAATGGGATGGCAACCCTCAGATATCCCCTCCTTTCATGACCATAAGTCGTGAAAGGGAGACTAACACTAAAATATATAAAAATATTCAAAAAACGGATCAAACCTCACAATAAAGTTACATCGTTATATATATTTTTCAATATGTTATTAACAAAACAATGTTATCAAAGATGAATTGGAATGAGATGGTTGACCGTCTGGAGTATTAATCCATCCATGGTCGATATTTTGTCAAAGGAGAAAAAACTAGACTTTATTGTGTAATAAAAGTGAGGTCTAGGTCTAGTTTTAAGTAAATAATATAAATACCTTCTTCTTTTTTATATCATTATCCTGTCGAGCAATTCAAAATGCTCCTTATACATGTCCTAAAATAAAATTTCCTCCAAATGCCGACATAACACATCCTGAGGGCGGGTATTTAGCCGTTAACGTTAATGGACATTGATGTTCTTCCAAATGAGGTTCCTACTTTAGGGAAACCTGGAGAGATGGTGAAGACAGCGCTATGCCCCTATAAATGAGGGTAACTCCGGCCGGGCAGAGGCCGTTCCTGGGCCTATAAAGAGATTCCGGAATGTGGCCGTAAGCCCGCGACACGGAGGAGGCTTCAGTCGGAGCAGAATGGGTTAACACCTCCGCCATTCATGAGGATTGCCTGCCAACTAGCCTGAGAAGTGGGCACTAACGCCCACAGTGGTCGCTGTTTCAGAGGCTGCCGAAGGCAATTTACACCTTTTTCAGGGGGAAAATCCTTTTAAGGACAGCTCGTCGCGCGGAGAGGCGATAAATAAAAGCGCCATTCTTCTGGGCTATTGGCTCATCAGGGCGACGAGAAAACCATTCCTGCCACTCTTCAGGAAACAGGGTCTCAGAAAGGGTGACGTAATTAGACGTCCCTTTGAATAGTCCTATACACGAGACCACTCCAACGTCCACCTCCAGGAAACTTTACAGCTAAATAAAACTATAACTAATACACGAAACTTACTAAAATATAAACGCGTGTGAGAATATTTGTATCTAAAGGCTGTATTAGCATTCCTTACTTTTAGTATGTGAGTAACTTACCAGGTCTTGAGGAATTATCAAAGGACCTGTCGGTGTGCTGGTGATAACTCATCTACGAAAATTAGCCTGTACAGACAAACACAGGATGTCGTGGTTTGGGAGCAGGACCAAACTACCTCATGGCCGTAACTGTGATAATGAGTATGCGTATGGAAGGTACAAAGTCTCAACTGCTCTATAATAAATATTGGTTCAACTGATGGCTTGGATCTAGGAACATCATGGATAGTTTTTCTTAAAGAAATCTGACAAGAATATTGTAATTACACAAAAGCTCAAGGCTCACAATAGAAAACAAACTGACCATCTACAAGACCATAATACCACCAATCTGTACATACTGTGTAGAACTGTGGTGTGCCGCTAAGCCTTCCAATATCCAACGAATACAATCCTTTCAGTACAAAATGCTCAGAATAATTGCTAATGCTCCATATTATGTGTCCAACTCTACCCTTCATTATTACTTTAATATTCCTTTTGTCCTAGAACTTATCTTCACCCAACTTCAAGCTCTTCCACAGTAAATTTCATCCTAATCCACATGCCCAATCCCTGTCGTCGTACTCCAATCCTTAGAACTCTCCTCGACCACTAAAATGAAGATAGCCTCGCGAACTCCTGGGCCTTAATGCCAAAACTTATTAGGAGTGAGATCGATGGGCCCTTCTCCCTCCACATTGATGTTCACTTATTTATTTTATTCTTATTTTTAATTTTTTTTTTTCATATTGTAATTTCTCTATGTCATCGAATTACAAATTTTAATAACCGAATGTAATAAATGAAGATTTATTAATTTTTAAAAAAATAAAGAGCTCAATCGGTCCAATGCGAGTGGGGTGTACTTAATCCGTGAAATTCGCTTAGTTTACTCACTCCCTGCATGACCGGTTTCCTATAATTCTTCCTTCCTCATTACAACAACTTGAAGGCGTGGTTGTAAAAGTAGTAGCCATCGCAGTTATGAAGGAAGAAAAGATGAAGTGGAAATAGTCGCTTATCCACTTACTGCGGAAAGCTTAATACTCGTATTTGTTATTCTTTTTGCTTTCGTGTTTGTTAAAAGATTGTGGAACTTTATGTAGTATTCATTTCAAGGAATTAAAAAAAAAAATTATATATATGTAGAATGATTCCACATAAAGATTTCTTTGAATAATTATCGGTCTACGCAGGAGATACTATAAATAAAGTCAATATATGTCTTACTCAATCCATCGTCTGCAACTGTTTAAGAAAAGAAATGTGATTCTGTTTTAGATCTCCTTTGCGAAAACCGAAGGTTCGTTAAGTCAGAAATCGAACATGAGAGGGTGGAGTTTAAGAGAACCAAATAAAGGAAAACAGTTGTGAAATTTAATTTTTTTTAACCAATTAATGAGAGGGAATAGAAAAAAAAAACTATTTGTCCCAACCAGGACTCAAACCTGGATCTCCTGCTATCCGGGCCGTTATGCTAAACCATTTCACCAACGGTACGAGCTAGATATCTTATTAAGTTTCTACCACAATAGCGAGAACCTAATAAACCACAAGAAAATAAATATTTATAGACGGTGTAATAGTTAACCATACCGGCCCGGATAGCAGGAGATCCAGGTTCGAGTCCTAGCTCGGACAGATAGATTTTTTATTCTATTCCCTCTCATTAATTGTTTAAAATTTACGTGGGGTAATAAACCACAACCAAATAAATATTTTAATTTTTTAACATTTGATATATCATGTTTTTAGAAAATTCGCACAATAAGGAAGACGAAAAGATATTCTGGATTTTTTGTTTCTCTCCCATTCTTGAGGACGGCCTAGAGCCAGCCTCAGCGGCATTATATTTCCCTTTTCTTGCCCTCTCCTTCTTATAAGATCAAGTTATTCGTTTGCTTTTATTTATTTATGACATGAGATATCTCCTTAGATTACACAGTTCCATCATGACAGGCTTTATTTTATTTATTTTTTTTTTTTTGTAACAAAAATTCAAGAATATGATGAACTAGAATTACAAAGGAATCCTTCGACAGAAAATGATCTCCGAGGCAATTCATTTTTCATGTGCATACTGATATTTGAATGAAGAACGCTACCTGGTGAGCATATTTAGAGTTAGTCAGAGGTAGTCTAATTGAATCCAGGGGTTTTTTGTCCTCCATCTTGCCTGAAGAAGTCGGTGCGGCGAAAAGAAGCCTTTCTCTCTCCCAGGAGGGAAGAAGTTCTTCTCAAGAAAATAAAGTAAATCCTGCAGAAAGGGAGAGAAAAAAGCGTGGAGTGAACCCCTCACCCCACTACCTCCGCCGAGAAGAAGGAGCGAGGGGTATAATGGCCCTTTAATGAGTGCTAAGTGGGAGAGCTGGGACATGGGACCGGTCCGTGTACGGACTCGCGAGCTGGCGTCATTCCCTCGCACAAATTCCAATTTACCCCCACTACAACCCCCTCATTTTTTATTTTTTATTTTCCCTCCCTTAATTAACTAGGCGGTATTCTTTATAGAAAGAAGGAGACGCTCATCTCTATGAGCTCCCTCTGCCTAGTCTCAGCCCGCCACTTCCTTTCTCGTCTGATTGTCTGGAAGAGGACATGCGGCGGTATCCTGGAAAAAGTGTTGACAGAGAACCCCTCCGCAATACTTTTTCTCCCCTCTGAGCCAACCATTAAAGTCTCTGATAAATAAACATTTTTTAAACGGTAATACCTAACATGCAATATTCATTAAACTATAATTAAGTTAGAGCAGGGTCCAAATTAATTTATTAATACTTCAAATTTTTTTACATTTCTGTTGATATTTTTACGGATTCAAACAAACAAATTATTGTGTTTCTATTACTTAAAAAAAAAATTCCTTGATCTTGAGCCTACTGAATTTTTAGTGGGTGGATGTAAATTAAATAAAATCTCAATAGTATGTATTTTTTTATAAGAAATATGACTGAAGTCCTTATAATTTCAGCTCATTTCGATACACCTTTATTCCGAGATATATGACTATTTATGTATCAACCGACAATAAGATACAGTAAAATTTTAGTATTTAGTACTAATCTAAATCGGTGTGTATGTAACAAAAAAGATATATTACAAGTGGGTACTGAATACTGAAATATTACTGAACTTTATTATTTGAAATGATATAAATATTCAAACATATGTTTCCATTTAAGGACTGAATATGACTGTAAATGAGCCACAACAGTTTATTGTAATTACTACAGTAATTAATATGATATTATGAATTACTCAAACATTTAAAAAAATTACCAAACACGCTCAAGGCTCTCTCTAGTTTATAAAATATAATTCATCATTTCCTCTCATTTATGTCAAATATGACATGAGACGTCTGCTTAGTTTACACAGTCCCTGCGTGAAGAAGGTTTTAATTGTATTTAGCTGAGATTATTCAATATATTCATTCAATATTTATCGGATTTAAATAGTAAGTTCATTCCTTAAAGAAAAATATAAAAGAAATATACTTATTTTTCTCTGGTTAAAATGAGTATATATTGCAAATGAATGTGTGATAATAAACTATAAATAAAACTGCAAAGCCATTATATTAGAATAATCTATTTTATTTCTTCTAGCAGGTAATTATAAAATCCGAAGTATTAATTTGCAAGGGAATAAGTTAGATATGAAACTGTTCTAGAGTGATCAAGAACAAGTCCTCGCGTATCTTGCAATCACTTGCTATGAATCACTGTGAAATCACATTTATTTCTTATCGCTGCTAATTGCTTTCATTCACTTTAATTCACGAAAAAAGTCGCGATTAATTTAGAGATAAAATTACTTATCTCTTTTAGATTAAGTTTAATTAAATGTGCACGAATCTTTCTTGTCGTTCTATTAATACACTTATGTTTCAATTTATAACCTGATTACATAAAATATAAACTCTGCAGATGATAATTAAACTAAAATAATCCCCAATTTTAACTGTTGGGAAACATCGATGTCTTTGACCAACCCTTGATTAATGACGTCACTATAAAGGTCTTGCAAATTCTTTAATTTTTTTTTTTTTTTTTTTTGTATAAGTAGAAAAGATTTTTTTTGTTATGGCTGATATCCTACTGCAGTTATAAAAAGCATTAGTAGGATATACATCCTACATAAAGCATAGTACGTGGGTAAACTACAATGTAACATCCATACACTTTAATTTGTATTTACATTATATANTTTTTTTTTTTTTTTTTTTTTTTTTTTTTTTTTTTTTTTTTTTTTTTTTTTTTTTTGTATAAGTATTCATCAAAATAGGAGGAGAACGTCCATCTATCTTTGGAAAAAAAGATGACTAGGTAGAACACTGAGCACAAAAGACACGAAAGAAAAGTAGACAAAAGCTTGGGATACAAGTACTGACATATCGAAACGGATCATAATATTTACGAATGTAACTAGGTATATTTCTTAATCTTCGTTGTTAAGATGCAACTATCCTACTACTTAGTCATGGAGGGGAGGGCTATCCACCGACCAACAATCTATTCTAAGCACCCAAGGATATTCTTGGATGAGATGAAGAATACGGTAGCTGAAGACGCAGTCAGGATAGACAGAATATTGTAGGTTCCTATCGCTTTGAATGGGTCGCCGAGTCCAATTACCTCAGTCTTAGGTTACCTGCAGTAATGACATAAGCGCGAAAATAAGACACAGAATGATGTCCTCCTATCGGAACTACATCGGACTGAGGAAACAGCTGGTTAGTAGGGCAGGAAGAACAAAGATCCTCATACATATACGTGGAGACCTGGAACACGACCTGAACCGAATGTCTTTGTCATCGAGAGGAGGATTCTTAGAAGGGTATCTGGAGCAGTTCTCAACCATGAAGGATGTCGGTGTAGGCCCAACCAGGAAGTCTACAGTTTCTTCGTCTAGCCCCATATCGTCGCTATCATCAAGCGAGCCAGACTCGGATGAGCTGGGCATGTAGCACGAAAGGACGAGGGACGTATCCCTTGGAGACTGTTCACAATGGCTTTACATGAAAAGAGAAGAGTCCGTCGACCAAGGCAGCGCTGTATGGAGTGTGTGGCCGATGACGTCAGTACCCTGGGTGTCCGCAACTGAATGGCAGCTGCACAAGAGAGAAAGACTCCTGATTGAGAAGGCATGGACGCTCCATCGTTGTTGTAGCGCTGCGTTATTAATAATATTATTACTATACGTATATTTATTTATTAATATAATATAATACCAGCTTAACAGGATTATCAGGAAGGATTGTGAAAATAATCAAATCAGGGTCTTCTTACTTTGAGGTGGAACTGAAACTTGTCGGTTTCTAATTTGTTTCTACTAAATGATGTATTATTTTCAATGAGCGATCAGTAAATCTTTTTATAGCCAAAAATGAATGAGACTCTATTCACATTTAAATAATAAAGAAAATAGAGATAATAAAGTGCTTTTTAAGGTCACCAATAAATATGTCGACTCTTTAAAATTCGACACCTGACGATTATATATTTATACATATATAATGCTATGGCGAGGGTGGTAAACAAATAATGTTGAATAATGATATTTTCTATAACATATATCTAAAAGTATTGATAATTTATCGCTCATCACAAACACTTACCTTAAAAGATCTTGTGTGTTTTACTTCAAAAATAGAAGCTGCTTTTTGATATCTGAAATTCGTTAATAAAACTTAGGCATACAATTTTTAATTTTAGAGAGAAAACTAATTAAAGTTTATTAAAATAATTAAGCGATATTATTAAATAAATCGAGGTTTAACCATGCACTTAGTTGTAGCTAGTTAGTGGACATCATGGTCTGGCCTATCGGCAGTTACGTCTCGTTGGAGCTCACCCTACTTATGTTAATAAAATAACATCAGGGCTTACGGCAAAGAGTTTTTCGCAAACATCGTGACGGGCATATCACATGAGTGTTTGTTTACATGACCTCAATACAATACTAGCTGACCCCTGTCTCTCTTAGATTTGTTATGGTTCCGATCTACCAGCTTCCTGAGATCTGTCCTCGTATCCTGTTTCCATTTTTGTCTCGACCTCCTTTTTCTACTGTTGAATGTCAATACGTTGTAAATTAGATAGGTTTTATTTGGCATTCATTCAAGTTTTGTTTACAAAAGCTGTGTTCCCTAGAAGAAATATATAGTTGTTTTCCTTGAGTAGAAATACTTATTTAACGCAAATCATTATTTTTGTTATGTTAAATTTATGCGCTTAGCTTTCATTAAAGAATTAATATTGGTATGTTGTTTTTGTGCCAACAGCGTACTTTTGACCTCGATAAGATTCTAAATGGCTTTTAATAAAAGGCAATAACAGTGGAGTTTTTGACCAGTTTATTTCACCCCTCTGATAATATAAACCTCCACCAATCAACAAAAAATAGAAGATTTTGTTTTCAGATTAAAGTTGTTAATCAAGACTTATTTTCCATTTCTCAATATGATTTTCATGGCACAGTTAGCGATAAATATTTTCATTATAAAATTATTTTAATGTATTAATTAATGAGATACTCAAATGTTATAAGTATTCTACATAGCTTTACTATTATTAAATGTGTTTGTTATTGAAAATCAATATAAATTCTGAAATTATATATAAAATATCATCAAAAGGAAATTTACGTACAATATAAACATTAAATAATATCAGAAAATGGTATTGATATTTTCTCTTTGAGTACTTTTCGGTTTTAATCAATCCGTCATAACTTATGAATTCATAATACAGGACTACTCAGACATTACACACATACCTCTGAGCTATAACAAGTCCAATGGTAGTCTTGTAGCAATTATTTAAAAATTTACTTGCTTGCGCAAAACATGATTAATCTATCGGGAAAACACTAAATACAACCTATCTGTCTTAAATTTGCAACTTCTCTATGCAACTGGAATCATAAGATGTGACAGACATAGCATTCTTTTGGAAAATAGACCACCTTCCAGAGCCTAATTAATTGATACACCACTATCTCTTTGGACCGTCACTTTTTTTTTTTTTTTTATGGAAAATTATCTAAAGAAACCGGATGTTTATTACAAATATATAAATTAAACTTAACTATTTATTTTAAGTTCTATTCGCAGTTCCATGTGAGTGTTTCTGATAATTCTTGGGAATAAGTCTTTCTTTGGAGAATTTGCGGGGTGGGTGGGCTTTCTATTATAACAATAGATATAACATCTAACCATTATTGGAACAGGCTAAATCCTGGAAGAGGAAGGGCTATCTAAAAATAACAAACACCCATAATACTGTGGAGGATTTTATTTAGTTCCAATAGATCGCTTCGGTTAAGCCAACTTCGGATTTAAAATTTATTGTCTTGTTATATTTTTTCTATTCAGTATCTCCTTTCTTGAATACTAAATTGATATCATATTAGCAAACCTTTAACACGAAATAAAAAAAAAAGACAAGTATAAAATACAACAGTTTAATTCGGATTGTTTCTTTTTACATGATAACAAAGACAAATTAGAAGAAAAATAAACACATTTAAAAATCTAAAAGGCACTGGCAGATTTATTTTGTTAAAGCTACAGTTTCTACCTGTAGTAGCTCAAATAAAACTGGCCACGCATGTTCAATGGGACATTGTCTCGCAAAGACAACAATAGAGTGACATTATACTTTTATGGTGACCCTTATATCTGATGTTATTTCACGTCTGCCCTTTCCTTTTTTCATAAAAAGTAATTTTTTTTTTTAATGAGTGTTGTCTCACATAACCACCATCAAATGAGAATAACATATAAGCCTCAAGTTTACCTACAAGTAGTTATATCGTATTATATATTATATTGACATTGTAATGTTGAAATATATACTATTTATCAAGTTAACACCTTAAAGTTTATATTTTATTTAAATACGGCAAGAATTTCCAATCTTATAACTTAATAGCACTTAAAGATTATATGCATGTATACATATAGAAAGGATGTCTAAATATCTTTAAGTAATTTGATTCATATCAACAAAACTTAGCCTATGTAAAATTTGGATGTGTACCACAGAAGGCAGACAATGTAATAGAAATATATATTTTTTAATATTCATATGAAAAATAATCCAAAGTTTGGGATAGGATTAATATATATANACCAAGGCAGCGCTGTATGGAGTGTGTGGCCGATGACGTCAGTACCCTGGGTGTCCGCAACTGAATGGCAGCTGCACAAGAGAGAAAGACTCCTGATTGAGAAGGCATGGACGCTCCATCGTTGTTGTAGCGCTGCGTTATTAATAATATTATTACTATACGTATATTTATTTATTAAGAGAATTCACTATGTTTATATACTTTCTATATTAGTTCGTGGAATCTCCATAATCTAAGGTCAAAAGAGATTTCAGAAGTAAATATTTATTTTTTTATAATATTTATGCATTAAGAGAAATACAAAGTTTATATATTTTCTCCTTTATGTCATGAATGAATAGTGGATTCCCTTAATGTTAAATCGGGAGAAATTTCAGATCTGAACATTTATATTTCATATTACTATATATCATTATTAGATATAACTATATTTATATATTCTCATTTAATCCAAGATGAATATTAAATTCCCTTAAGATACAATCGAGAGAGACTTCTGACCAAAATTTCCTTTTGTATTACTATATATTTATGTGTTTTTAAATATAACTATATTTTAATATTCTCTACAATACATCTTGGGTGTAAAGTGAATTACTACAGATTTATTGAATTGGGAAATGGTTTAAGGATGAACTGTGGTCCAAGTTGGAAAGGGTATAAGATAAGAGAAGTTGTGAAAGCAAGTGGGCCAGTGGAGACAAAAGGACCACGTGGGGTAGGTTGTAGTAGGATTTGGCGGGGTAAGGTGGAGGGTTGGGGGTGCTAAATCAGCTGATCTTGGCGCTCCACCGCACCCTCGATAGCGTGCTATAGCACAGTATTAGGGGTGGGGGGTTACCTACCCTCCTGTCATCCCCTACTACAGGCTGTATATCTTTCCCTCGCCTCCCCCCCCCCCAACACTTTAATTATGTTTTGTTTTACCGCTTATTGAGGACATTTTTTATTAGCACCTCTAAAATTCAGTATTTTCAGTATTTTAATACAAAATCTCACAAATTCAGGTTGCTTATTGTTTTTTTTTTTCTTTTAGATAAATAAACGATATTTTCATAAATTCACATAAATCTGAAAGCCTTGTTTTGGAAATGAAAGCCTGTAATGAATATAGAAACTCTGGCAGACTATAGAAGAACATAGTCTCGTGAAGATTTGAACGCAATATATCTTTTTTATTTTTTATTTAAGTGTTAGCCTTCCATTCAACCACTTAGGGTCATGGAGGAAGGGGCTATCTACAGGTTGCCACCCCATTTTAAACACCCATAGCTCAGGGCAAGCTTCTATATTATAAATAAAAGATTGACCTGGGCGGGATTTGAACCCGCGGCGTCAAGGATCGCGAGACCTGTACGTATCCCCTGAGCTAGCCTGGCGCCCCTATAATATATCTTGAGAATATATTATCAATTGTTATTATTAAGATAATAAAAACCGTTTTACAAGTTATTTGAATCGACCACATAATGTAGATTAGTTAAATTTTCTTAATAACAATGTTAAATACCAATTAAATATCTATATTCAAATGAAGAAATAAATGCAAAGGTGTGAATGATAGGAAAATTTATATTGCTAAACTGTAAATTCCTTTATTTAAAATGAATCTAATTCATACTTCAAGTATATACGTTAGCTTAGCAGAAGCAAACTTAGGCTAAGTACTATAGCCCATCCACTTACTCATAAGTTCCTACAACTAATACAAAAATGTTAAATATAACTGCTACTTAACTGAATGCAACAACATACAAAACATTTACTTAATAAATAAACTATAACAATTGAATATGTTAAAAATTCGCATGCACAAGCAGAAAATAATACAGTTTCACCATGACAAATGATAGTGAAGGAAAAGAAGCCATTATGGCTCTGGCCAACCAGCAGAAAGGATAATAGCTCTGTCGAACAATAGCTTCAGATATCACTATGACGTCATAAAACGACCCTAATAATCCAAAGGTATCTAAGAATTTATAGATCCATGTTGCACCTCTTTAGAAAGACAGAAAATGTATGTCCTTTACTCATATATAAACCACGCTGTTGCTTTGTACATGAAATCAGTTTAAAAGTGATGGTATCATAAGGTCGGAACAAAATGTACTTCATGGACAATAACCATAATTGCAGACATTTTGCTGGAAGAGTTAGTTATATCGCATAAGTAAAACCTCCTTGAAACTCCAAAGTAATTATGGCAAGTATTATCTGTGCGCGCTTTCAATTCTTGATGAATCTAAACTTCGCCTCAAAACAACCACCTTGCAAACTCCCTTCAAAACCATACCTTGGTTCCCATAGAGGTATGAACTCTTAAGTATGCACTCTCCTTTACAATAAATAATGTAATGCACAAATAAATATCAATATTTTTAAACATAATTTCCCATATTTCAAAAAATGATATTGTATAAATATGAGAAAAGTATCTCTTTACGTTACTTATAATAGATATTATGGAGTAAACCATAGCGAATATTATCGACAATCATTATCAATCAAGATATACCGTGGGTGTAAACCTATTAATACTAAATTTACGAGGCCATGGAATATTTTCCAGAAGATCTTTTGAAAGTGACTATTAAATCCTCGCAACGGAAGCCGTGACGCCATTATTCGTCGGGAAGGAGCTATAATTTCCTTGGGCTGGAGGAAGACGTGAGGGAGTGTCTTGATATTGGGGTCTTAGGCCGGTTCCAGATACAGATCACGAGCCTCTCTTCTCTGGATATTTCTGGAGAATTAATTTGATCTGAGTTCTAATTACTCCAGGCTCCAGCCGCCCCTTCATTTTGCTATAATGTAGTCTTGGAATTAAATGGGGTTTGCGGGACTCGTCTAAGCCCGCCTTGGTTTACTGCCTTACACGAAGGAGTTTAAACCATATTTTTTCCCGTCCTAATGGGGAGTTTTGCATAAGTAGAGACGTTTAGTACCGTATGTCTTCATTCCAGGGTTTGGATACCTGTGAACACCTTCATCATGGGGAAATTTAGTGGTTACATTCCTAAGGTCATGATTGATCATTTGTGTATTGGTAGAAATAGGTAAATAACGTTCACTTCTAAGTCGATAGAAAGCCAGGACCATGACTACCTTTGTCTATAACAGAAAATGCATTTCGTTACGGGACTAGGATCAAGAGACACAACAAGAATGGTGAGATTCGAGTCAGCCATCTAACTGTACTAACTTACAACAAGTGGCTCTACTAGGCCAAAGAGGTTAGATACCATAGCTTTAATTTGTTATCAGCTAACAGCAATTATTACGTATCAAATCACTTCATAATTTCTTTCAAAATAAAGAGAAACTTCATGTTTATTTTATTTTCTTATCAAAGATTTTGTTTAATTGATTATTATATTATAAAGAAATCAAGCTATTCACATTGGTACTATGACATCACTTTTGATAATATCGTTCGAATATTAACTGATCCCTGGGAGAAGCTAAAAATAACCAATATTGTACTAAAATTAATCTCAGTCAGTTATAAATTTTCAACATTTAACATATGTATGTTTTTGTGTGTGATTTAGCATGCATATAAGTACATATAAATACTTTTTCTATCACTTTAATTATGATAAGAAATTTTTTTTTTGGTTTTCTTTTTTAATTTTTATAGTTCAAATAATGGATTTTGATGATTTTTGCTAGTATTTCGGAATACACTAGAACCTTCATTATCAAAAATTACACTTTTTAATAGAAAACTTTTAGACCTAAATTAATGTATTTTTCTTATTATTGGACTCTTACGTACACAATGCCTTCTAGAGTCTCACTCGTTAGCTTCGTTTGACACTTATTGTCAGCTGATAATGAGCGTAAACTCCCCCCATGAGTTAAACCCTTAAAAATATATATCTCTTATGTTGAACGAATCATATGACAAATCATACTATCCTACTTCAGCTTCGATCCTCTTACAGTAATAAAGTTATTTAATGGAAGCCCTGTCCATAATAATTTTCTCTTTTTTTGTAAAAGTTTTTTTTTTTTTTTATCAAACATTTATCTTTATCCGATTTCGGACTTCGCTGTCCGGAATATACTTATATTAGATGTGAGAATTAGATTTCACTTGGCATTTTTTTAAATTATTTTTATTCATCTAATTTGACACTAAGAAATCTTAAGTAAAGTGCGCCAAGGTAATTAAGTAATGGGATCTGTTCGGATCTCACCACCCTGGCGCTGCGGGTTCAAATCCTGCCCAGGGCAATCTTTTATTACTAGCCAAAGCTTGTCCTAAGCCTTATATGTTTAGAATGGGGTGGCAACCTGTAAATAGTCTCTCCCTCCATGACCCTATGAGGTTGAAAGGTAAGTTAACCTTAAAAATCTTAAGTACAGCTTTATTTTGTTTTAAATGTATTTTTCTTATAACTAATTCTTCATTGGTCTCTTAATTCATCTGATATTATTTACGGTACATAAAATTAATGTTCTAACTTTGTATCAGATTGTTATGATAACATTTCAGTTAGATTATTTCCTCTGTGTGCCGACTTACTCAATCTTCCTATTGCTTTGGCCGATTCTGCTGGCTAATGAAGCGCTCTCTTTGTTCCAGGTGAGCTAGCTGTCCGGGTTGCTGGAGATAGTCCAGCGCATTGTTGAGGTAACTCAGAGTCTGGAGCTGGAGCTGACCAATCGCGAGGAATGCTCCTATCTCTGTCCAGACATCTCCACACTCTCTAAGCATAGTTGGGACTAAGTGCCAGGTTGGCTGGTGCACTGTCTGCGCGGACTTGGAGGAACATGAGATAGCCCCCGGCACTCCATTCTCTGGCTCCATCTGATAAACTTATCCCGGGAGATGCATGACTCCATTGTCCTTTTATAATTATTAGAAGTAACCCTTGCGCCGTTCCTTCGTCTAGCCGAAGGGTCACTGAGAACAATAAGATGGTTCAATCGGAGTTATGTTCGCCTTTTGGAAAGTTATTTTTTCGCAATTCTTTAGGAAACCTGATCTCAACACCACCCATAACTGCAATATATATATAAACTTTTGGCAACTCTCAGATATACTTTATTACGATATATTATAAATTTTTGGCAACTTTCAGATATACATTATTACGATCATTGTTATTAAACTTTTTTTAAAGAGATTTCCCAATGGTTTTATAAGGCGACTTATGATAAAATTCACCAATCCAGCTTAAATTAATTAAAATATGGTCTATCATACCTTCTGTAATCCGTCTTCGTTGGTTTCTACTAACCATCTTCTGTTGACGAGCGCTTTCGGACATTGTCCATCTTCTTGGCCGAATACATGTGTTCACTGTCACTGTGTGCATCCACCTGCAGTTGAATACAGACAGTGACAGTGAACACATGTATTCGGCCACGAAAATGGACAATGTACGAAAGTGCTCGCCAACACTTCTGTTTAGAATAGAATAGTTTGCAGAAACCAATGAAGACGGATAATAGAAGGTATGATAGTTCTATATTCATTGGTAGTCATAATAACCCTTTAGATTATTTACCTAAAATATGGTCCTTTCAAAATTTCATTTGTATATATTTGCCTTTCGCGTTCTAATATCCGCAATTTAAAAAATACAGAGATCAAATTGAGTACTCCTGCCTCCCATTCCAAGCCTTTAGATGACTAACGTTAATGACTAAAATCGATCAAAAAAAATGGAGGGTTAAGAGAGATAAAAAATTTGTATTTTTTTTTTTTTAAATATTAGCTCTACGAAAAAATTTATTTTAAGGGGTGGGCTTACAATCTTAAATATCTTTTTCGACGTATTTCGTAAAATTTTCATTATAGATAAACGTTAGAAAGTTAGATTTTGACATTATATTAGATAATTTCTATCTTAAGTCAAAAAGAGCAAAAATATCTCGATTATAAAATATAGCCTTGATTTAACCCAACCCCGTTTCCCCTCAATCAATTTTAACTAATGAGAATTAATTAAATGGTTTGCAATATAACGCCTAAAAACCCAACTTGGTATCTATATTTTTTAAAAAATGAGGATCACCCAACATTGTAAATTACAATCTCACAATCTTTTCATTAAAAAATTTCCTTTCTAAAAATTTCCACAGACCTTTTTTTTTTTTTGTTTTAAGTGCTTTTAGTGATAGCTATCCCATTCTAAACATGAGCTCCATAGCTCAAGATAAGCCTTTATTTGTCGAGCCATGGGCAGGATTCGAACCCGCAAAGTCAGGATTGCGAGACCCGAACGGATCCCAAAAAATCTTTACTGAGCATACATTAAAAGGTGTTTTTTTTAATTATTATTTTATTTTATTTATTTTAAATTATTTATTCATTTATTTATTTTTTTAATCATTATTTGTCTATTTATTTTATTTTTTTAAGGGTTTTATGTATATATTTTTTAATATTAATTCACATTTTACATTATTATTATATTAGTACATGTTTATTATATACTTTGAGTGCACATTGCAAGATGCACGCTGTGGAGGATGAAATTTCTAAATAAAAAAAAACAAAACATTAGAAGGTTAATAATATGTTAAATATTGACTTATCAAAATTTAAAATTCTATGTAGAATGGTGAAAATCCATATGAGAAAGCTTATGAACATTTAAAGTTAATGAAACTTTCGTATATGAACAGTAAGTACAATTTTTAGAAGCTTTATGTAGATTGGCAAGATGAAAAGATAAAATATTTTTACCAAAATACATTATTATAAAGAAAATCATTTTTGAATGCTATATTAATTTGTGAATAGTAAAGCATTAGTATAGAAGTTGGCACAGTTTTCTTTAATTTTTACATTAAATTAAATAATAAATTATTATTTATATTCAAGATATAATCACGATGATATTTATTTTATTTAGTTATTAATTCATGAAAACTGTCTCCATTAAGTAAGTGATAAAATTGCTTCTCTCTATAAGATTAACTGCAATTAAACGTGCACGAATCTTTCTAATATTAAAAAATAAATTAGTTAATTATATATAAATTAAGTACTTATATAGTCTAATTTTCAGCATCATTAAGTAAATAAGCAAATGACAACAAAATTAAAATGATCCCCAAAAGTAAATTTTGGTAAATCGGTAGAACACATAGATGTCTTTGACCTTCCCTTGGTTGATGACGTCACTATATAGTGGGAGAATCTCTCATTGTTGTTTTAGTTTAGAAAATGTACATATTTTGCCCCCCCCCCCNCCTCGCCTATCTTGCAATCACTTGCTATGAATCACTGTGAAATCACCTTTATTCCTTATCGCTGCTAATTGCTTTCATTCACTTTAATTCATGAAAACCGTCGGGATTAATTTAGAGATATTACCTTTGCATCGCATTAAATTTATTTTTATGATTAGTTAAAACTGCACAAATCTTTATATATACAATATAGCTACAAAAAATTAGGGCCCACACTCGTGCAGGTAATAATTTGACTTATATTATTTACAGTTTTTATATAATTAGTTGTAATAGATTTCTAGTCTGGAAATTTTATTTCTATTCTCGTTCTCATATTCAGAATTTCATTTATTTTCTTATAAAAATTCATCGATTCCTGCTTTTATATATATATACTGTGAGAAGGATCAATCATCCTGCTTCTAGAAAAACTATCCAATCGTAGTGTGTAAGGCAGGTATAGATCTCTGAGGTCTAGCCACGCTTATATAAGTATCGCCCCCTAAAATCCCTTGGGCCTATAAAACCAACCAGAAATACCACACACACACACACACACACACACACACACACGCACACACACAATATATATATATATACACATTCATGCGCGCAAATTACAAAATTCAATATTTTAACTTTTTTTTTTTTCAAATCGCTAAATCGCTAAAGAAAGGGGTTAATATACTGAAAAAAGTACACATTAATGTTGTCATAGAGTGACGAAAATTTATTTAGAAACTGAAATATAAAAGGTATGAAAAAATATATCTCAACATTCTAGTTCCCTGATAATGCAATGAAAAACCCATTTTAAAGAAAAATAATTTAAGCAATATCCCCTTTATGTTTTGTTATTTTATTTAACGTCCTTTTCAACCACTGGACATGCTTTTATTTCTCCACAATAACACAGAGATATCCGAAAAACTCCCCTTAAACACATATAAATCAAATGCCATCGTTATTACTATTGCTAAGCAGCAAAATGGTATAAAACAATAAAGATTGAAAATTTATTTATTTTAGATAATAGCTCTGTAAGATTTAAACGAAAAATTCATATTGAAGAAAAAGTCTATTTAACTCTTATATATAATATAAAAAATATATATATATATATAACAGACACCTCAATGTTTTTTATCGGTCAAAATGAGTATAAAAATTAAATGAAAATGTGGTAATAAACTAGAAACAAAACTGCAAGGCCATTCATTATATTAGAATAATCGATTTTTTTCTTGTAGCAGGTAATTATAAAATCCGAACTATTAATTTGCAAGGGAAATGAGTTAGATATGAAACTGTTCTAGAGTGATAAAGAACAAGTCCTCGCCTATCTTGCAATCACTTGCTATGAATCACTGTGAAATCACCTTTATTCCTTATCGCTGCTAATTGCTTTCATTCACTTTAATTCATGAAAACCGTCGGGATTAATTTAGAGATATTACCTTTGCATCGCATTAAATTTATTTTTATGATTAGTTAAAACTGCACAAATCTTTATATATACAATATAGCTACAAAAAATTAGGGCCCACACTCGTGCAGGTAATAATTTGACTTATATTATTTACAGTTTTTATATAATTAGTTGTAATAGATTTCTAGTCAGGAAATTTTATTTCTATTCTCGTTCTCATATTCAGAATTTCATTTATTTTCTTATAAAAATTCATCGATTCCTGCTTATATATATATATANAAAAATTCATATTGAAGAAAAAGTCTATTTAACTCTTATATATAATATAAAAAATATATATATTCTGTACATATTTCATACACTATAATTTTTGATGGGGTACATTATTGTCCTTGCTCGTCTATCCCGGGACGTAACCCGTCCTCAGAGAGGAGCCCAGGTTAACCCGCGATAGACTATCCGGCAACCATCTTCTCTTTGTCCCAGGATAAGAAGAAGACTAGGCAGGGAGTGAGAGGGGGAGAAAAATGCCAGTGCATTCACTCCCTTGATATTTTAACTAAACTGGCTGGAGTAGTTCCCTTGGCCACCTCCTCTTGAGGCGTCAGTGAGGGTGGTCGGGATGAACGTGGGATGCCAGGGAGAGGACTAGAGGATTTGGATGTCCTTGGAGGTTTGAAGAAGAAGTCTAGGGCGAACAATTAACCTTCCACACTACTATACCTTTAATTAATTTGGTTCTCGTAATCCTCCCTAGATAGGCTTATTTTATTGATAAATAGAAGCTTGCCCTGATCAATGGATGTTTAAAATGGGATGACAACCAGTAGATAGCCCTTCCCAGCTTGACTCTAAGTGGTTGAACGAGAGGCTAACAATTTTAAAGAAAATAAATAAATTTCATAATATTATTAATAACCACCAATGCCTTCTCCAAGTTAAGGGATTTAATCACCATTTTACTCTATTTGATGTGTACTTTTAATTAAACGTCGCTTATTATCGTAGGTTATGCTGTTCCTTATAAAAATAATTTTTAAGAAATTTAAAAACGTAAACAAAGGATATTTAATGGACTCCCTCATCACCGGGCATAAATAGAAGGCTTCACCACCCATCCATATTGGTCGGGAAAAAATTAATCACCTGCCCCTGAAGGCGATTAACTAAGTCATTTGAAATGTATAGAATTCCTTGAGGAATCTGATGTACTAATTTTCCCAATCATCTGAGAAATGCGGTATCCCTGGATATTCTTCTTTCCTCTGGAATGCTGGAAATGTAATTATTTTTCTAAGATGGTGGAGTGGGTAGTTCTGACGAATACTACCTGACTGGAATTATCCATCCTCGGAGTTCAATAACTCTCGCTCTCTCTCTCTCTCTCTCACCCTCTCTCTCTCACCACTTTGATATGCAAACAATCTCTCCGAGCATGAGGACACACTATAATGACAGAGGTGGGCGGGAAGTCCCACTTTCGTGCCGAGACCCCCCCTGACAGGTAGCCGTAAAGACTTCCATTGTTCGGATCGCTATATCTCCAGGGATTCCTGGGCTAGGTCAGGTTTTATTGGCCCAGTAGAATGGAGCTCTGACGTATACAGCTCATTCCTAAGTGCGGGGTTCGCGGCACCTCGTAATATATTCCGAATAATATGGCCACTATACAGATTATTCTCCCTGACAGAATAGTTATTTTTTACAACCATTAAATATATGTGTAAGGGCCACATAAATACACTTTCATATATAAATCAAGTCGATAATAACAGAAAATCTACTGGTCCTATTTTTCACTAACATATTAACGCGACAAATATGAAGAACCATCTATATCATGTATTTTTTTTAATTTAATTTACCATTTGTAACAAACTATATTCAGTATTTAATGTTCTCATATATATGCACTATGTGCAAAAAATGTATTTAAATTAGTTTGAATACCTTAAATTTTCAGAGATACACCGATTGAGTAGTACATATATCTAAATACTTTAATAAGCCAAATTGAAGTTACTTATTTAGAGTAGTGCTTGAGAAAACTGGGACCACTAGCAGGGGGATATCGCAGCAGTGCTTTCTCGCAGAGCCGCTAGAGTGCTCTGGCGGTGGTATTAATCAGCTTACTCTCTTTGTATTCTCGTTGTTCACTTTGAGAAGACTTCAAGGGATCTTGATGGCATTCCCTCTGCTTCTGTTGCCTTCCATGTAACGTCCCAACTCCCCCTTGGTTTTCTCAATTCCCCCTCCAATTCCTTCAATCACTGTTACTTGTAGATTATCACTATCGTTTTTCTTTAGTTATAATTTCCTCAGATCCTTAAAAATACTCTTCTGTAGTTTTCTAAAAAAAAACATTTCATACAGTTTAGCGTTTTCTACTTTTTCTGTAAGTAATCTTTTTACTTTCTCAAAGAAGCGGTTACATTACCTTATTTTTCTTTCTCAACTGTCTGCTCTCACTTCGTTCTTATCCCATTCCAATAACCACTGGTGTTACTTAATGCTTAAGTGATATTCCATCTTCCCTGTTCTAGTCGAAACTAGTCGATTCTCACTTCTCAATTTTAAATCTTATTTATTGCCTTACTCTAACCTAATTGGTAACCACATGATACACTCTTCTGATTTGGAACAAGGGAAATTTAAATAGCTTCCTGTCACCTTTCCACATATCTATTTCCAATCCAATCTTAATGAAATCAAATCATTTTATTACCCTTTGAAAGACCTAGGTCTATATTTGCCTCTTGTGTTCCAATTCTGATGTTAATTATTAAAAACATAATTTTTTTCTCTTTGTTATTCAGGCTCTAAAAACTCCTAATTTCTTCAGGTTATCCTCAAGTTGTATCAAATTGTATAATTTAAAATTGAACCACCAGAGTGTGCTATTTAATTATAACATACAGTGAATAAGATTATTAGAGCCATTGCCTGTTCACCGGAGGATTATTGCATTTGTACATGGTATATGTCGAGTGTGAGTGACTTTTTCATACATAGTACAATGGTACAAGAAACTAATTGCTTCTAGGCTTGCTGGAATGCCATTAAACAGATCATTTACACGAAATCTATCCAATTAATACAATTTGAGTATTCATTTCATATTTTTCTTATTTCTCCTCAATTAAATGGAGATTTATATTACCTAAAGTACAGCCAGAGGTCGACTCGACTAGCTGAGCGTACAGAGTACGAGGCAGTGGCCTTCAAAACACTCAAAAAGACTTATTTTAAAGGTAGTAAAAGATTTAGATGGTTTTAGTTGGGGTTCGGTCAAGGTAGATACAAAAAAAAAATTTTTAATGTACATTTTTTATTATCTGCCGACGTTTTGGTTTACATCGCAAGCCATCTTCAGAGCTATCATGAAAGTTAGTGGAGGACGTTGTGCCACCTGGATCACATGTTCATGTTCCCTACTAATAATCTCTACGATCAAAAACTTCTGTAGTAAAATATGGTGCTGTTAACCTCTTTATTTTTCCAATCAGAACCTCTCCTCCCACTCACATCAATCATTACGTATCCTCAGACTTATATCTTATCAGAGAACTGCAAGATATGACAAATCTTTCCCCACACGAACTTACATCTGGAATACTCAAAAATTAGTCCTACATTATACGAACATACCTTTAACTTCCCCTCTTGTTATTAATCATCAATTGTTATTTTATTTTACTAAAACATTATTACAAATGAGCGTTCTCTTGTAAATACCAATTTTTTTTGTAAATACCATTGATTATAAATAGGATACAGACAAAATGGTCTCTGCAGATGTATCATAAAAGACTATCTACATTTACTATAATTTTTTTCATTTTTAAGTGTGAATGTTCGTTAATTGTTAGAGGTTAACTTTAGCCATGTGCTTTAATTTATAACTTTGAATGTTACATAGCCTTAGGGGAGTCTTCCAGCCTCACTTTGCGTAAAGGGCCATTTCCGACCTCTCAAGAGTCTCTCCCCACCCTCTTCCCCTCCTTGTAATCTTGACTTCTCCAATTGGCTCTTAAGTAGCCCCCCACCCCTCCAACCATTCAGCTGACTATTGCGGTTGTAAAATCCCACTGCCCACTCAATTAGTACTGCATGTTCTACGCCAAGGGAATCCCTAAGATTGCTTCCGGAGTACTATTCTATCGGTTTTTCAACTGCTTCATTCATAAAGTTTAATCGGAGCTCTTCATTAATGACTGAAATCATTCGAGGAATAGTGAGGGAGGCTAATATTAGATAAGAAAAAAAATCTATAATCTGCTATACTTAAGGAACAATTTTGAAAATATAAGTCCAAAATTTAACTACTAAATTTTTTATGGAAAACATATAATTGGGGTTCAATCAAGCTCGATAAAAAAATGTAATTTAAATAAATGAATATTTCTTTATCTGCCAACGTTTCGGTCACTGTGATAACACTTCCTCTCTCGCCCTCACTCTTCATAATTTTTTTATTTTTTTTGGATCAATCTTGTCCGAACTTCAACAAACTCTCTATCAATAGTTAGTTTATATTCTTGTGCACCTGTTTTTAATGCCCAGAGGTGTACTTTTGGCCTCCTGTGAGTATCCAGCTCTAATTGTGCACTATTCCTCATTAGATGCACAGTGTGCTGACCACACACTTTCTTTTTGTGCTATGGGTTGTAATAAAACACATCCCATATGTTTCTTCCACATCCCTGACATGTGTGTCCCCCTGGGCCTCAATGGCCTTCAGCATGAATGATTTTCTTTTTAAAATTAGTTTTCATTTCAAAATTTTCTTTTAGCTTATATAACTTTTTCAAAAAGGCGGATTTCAAGAAGAAACTCGTTACTTTCATTTGACTCTACTACGTGACGGCTATGACGTCATAAGAGGTTTTATCTCATTTTGATTACAAAATAAGGTTTTATTTCTTTATCAGTTTAGGAGGCACTTTGGACGCGATCGAGGCAGCAGCGATTAATAAAGCTGAAATCGATGTAGTTTCTGTGTTTATTGAGAGATAAATAAACATCTGATGCTAGTAACTAATGTAAATCTCCTTGGCATTTACAGCCCGGTAATTGCCTCGTGGACAGCTGTTTCAAGTCGCCGCCCCAGCTGTTATCGCAGGCTAATCACTGCTACTCGCTGTGGGGCTCTTCCACCCCGCGTCATGGTACCAACGTGAATAACTTGATTTTAGCATGGGAAATCTTCTTAAATAATTGAATTGGAGTGTAATTGACTATATAAATTTTTTTTTTTTTTCAAAATATAATTTTAAAATATGATATATGTGTGTGTGTGTGTGTGTGCGTGTGTTTACGTTAGATAGTCACAAATAAGTGTGATATGTTTTAAATTAGTGTGAGGTTGTTATTGTTGTGTGTTGTGCTAAGTGATTCTTATGTATATTTATATTTATATTGAAAAAAAAAACAATATTCTATTATTTTATTTGAAATTTTATAATTTTCAACAGTCTACAGAAAAACCGACTATTAAGAAATAATTTAACAAAACAAATACAATAATTAGTCGTAAGAGGAAATTTAAACATTTGCCCCTAAATTTAACCCTCTTTAGAGTTGATGGATTAAGCTCCTGGTCGGTAAAATTACGCACACTGTTCGAATCTAAATCCCTTATGTATTTATTATTTATTTCCATCCAATCGTCTCCGAGAAAAAGGCTTTACGTCATAAAAGAAAAACATGCATCCGGTGAACAAACATTTATAAAAATCCATAGTACGTGTCTTGAAAAACAAAATATAAAATGAATAGGACAGGGGGTTATAATTTTAATATTTATTACCACCCATTAAACTAATTTATTTTATATTAAGAAAAATTAAGTAATTAGAAAGATTAGTTTTATTTTTAGTCGATTTCAGTGATAATAATCTCGATATATAATGGTGATATATAAGGGATTTAATTAAGAACTTAGAATGAAGTAATTTTGAAATAAGAAATATATTTATAAAATAATAAAACGAGGGTTTAGCGTGTAAGGATATGTAGATAATTTGTAAAGTCAGGTCGGTCGATCAGATGCTATTAATTTGAAAAGGAGTGTAATTAGTTATTTGTGGTGAGGTGGCCGGTGGGAGACTGGAGACCGCCCTTACCTTTTAGGGGTGGACCGGTATTTCGTAGGGGGAGGCTCGATTTACGTCGAGGGCTCTCGAATATTATACTGTTTGGGGGGATATAGAGCCCCCTTTAGGGGTCGGCGACATAAACGTGAAGGGATTGTGAATGGGGGTGTGCAAATCTGTGGGGTTTGGGATTGATGGAGGGGATTAGGATCGGCTTTTATCGGGGACCCTCGGTGTCTGAAAATCCGAAAGAGATCGGGGTATAGAAGTGGCGGTCTGGACAGGGACTGGGAGAGAGGGAGAGGGGTAAGGGGTGATGATGAGACAGGTAGGGGAAATGCTGCACACAAACGGGAAGTGGAGGGGATGAAGCAAGGAAGAGGAGGAGAGGTGAGGGTAGTCAGCAAGCTGGACTGGGCAATGACCGAGGAAGGACAGAACATTGCTACTGCTTACTCAAGAAGAGTAGAGGAAGCGCTCAACATACATAGTTAAACTCTTAAATATCTTATTTAAAATACATTCTTAAAGAACTTTATAGTTCATATTAGTTACAAAATTAATTTTGAATCTCGTATATACTCCTTTATTCGAATATTTTGACAATTATTCTATTTGAACTTCCTTTAAACCCAAACCCTTCCATTCATCTTATTTCTATGTTTCATAATATTTTGTAATTCTAAAGATTTTTCAAAGTAATATTGTTAATAAAATAAAGAAAATGTTCAAAATTCGTGCCAAAGTGCCTACATTTAATACTATAAACTCCTCAGGGGAATTATACTTAAAATAATAANNATTATACTTAAAATAATAATATAAAATTAAATTAATTAACGTTAGACAGAAATAGATCATAGAGAGAAAAATTTAAAATTTAAATTTTTTTAAATAATCAGAGCAGGGAGTCGGGATACTTTCACAAGAAAAAAGTGCTTCAAGATTTTTCTTGCTCCTTTTTTTATTTCTGATTATAAAAGAATCTTGTTTAGACTAACTTACACAATTCTTAAAATTTAGTGCATTTTAGGCAAATACCCATTCAAAAAATTTTTCTTTGGAATTCACTAGTTAAAAATAAATTACATCCATTTTTTCTTGACCGATCATATAAAAAGTGTGCAGTGACTAATGAGCTAAAGTTGAATACAATATTCGCTCAAACTTTTTTTACCAAATTCTACATGCACTTATTTAAATTGTACTCACGAAATTTTTTATATTATATCCGATTCTATCTCTTAGATATCAAAGGTACTTAAAAATGTGAGGGTGATTTTGTTATTGAACGAAAAAATGGACGAACAGGATTGGGGATTAACTAAAATGTAATAAGTGTTTTTTGTCTGTAGTAGACGTAATGTTTAGTTTAGTGCAATGAAACTTAACCCAGATTTGTTTATTGATGATATTGTAATTTAAATTCATATATATTTATCTACTATGATACTGTATAGAATCCGTATCTAGAATGATACTGAGTAGTATTTACTATGATGCTGAAGAATTCTTTAAGTTTACGAATCTCTTGGCGGTATTTTTTTAACCTTATCAAATTTGACATGTTACTTTTAATTAAATAAAAAAGTACTTATTATAGAATTAAGCATAGTTTTACTAAGAGGAGTGGAGATTTAAATGATATAAAAAGAAGGATTTCGAGAAATTTTTCTATGGGATAGAGTGTTTTTCCTATAAATTCCTTTCAAATAATTTCGAGCCCTTACTGGCACCCTCTCGGAAGCTTTTATCTTAAGAGGTTGAGCTTTTATCCCCTCGATTTTACTTTCTTATTTTTTTAGTTTTTCATAACCCCTAAGATCTACATGTCGAAAACTAAAAAGAAAACAAAATATATTCAGTCTTAATAAGATAATGGACCTATGATGAAAAGCCATTAGAAAAGCGAAACTGATTGGAAAACGAATGCATATATTAATGTTAAAGAAATTTGATAAAAGTGATTAAAAGACCTATAAACAAATCGGTATATAGTTGCCTCCTCAATATCCACCCCATTAAGTTGTGGATGATAAGGCAAAATGGAGTCGCATACGGGTATCCACGTCTAATGTTCCCTTAGCCACAGTTAGGCAATCCAGGAGTAAAGTTCGAAACGTCCTCTTACTTTTACCATCAAAATTATCATCTATACGACCTAACTTTTTCCATTAAGTCATAGAGCACGGAGGATAATGTCCCGACGACTAACTCTGCTGTTATCAGGAAGTCAAAACCAATATTCTTTGAAATATTGTGTCCCGTAAATCAGAGTTTATGTTTCAAACATGTTATATCTTATCACTAATCACGCGAATTAACGAAAACGTAAAATATCGACAAAAAACAAAGTACAAAGAAGCAAAAGGAATATTTTGGTATGTGTACCTAAAAGCTAGTTAAGCCTAGAAACATACTTTAAAATATGAGAGTTGAAACTTATAAATGGGACTGCTTTTTATGGATAAATTAAAATTTAAGCATTTAAATTTCAGCTATTAGACAAAAATTGTTAAAATAATCATTATCTTCAATTATTATTCAGCATCAAGTAAAAATTAGCATTTAAAAAATTATCTTATGATAGTATTTTTTTTTTGTTGGGGGTTCGGTCAAGGTTGTATCATTACCTACCTTGACCAAACCCCTAAAAAAATATCTACTAATAATCTATAAGATCAAAAACTCTCCAAAAATATTATATGTAATTTATAAATAAATTATATACATTTTCTTTGGATAAGTTCCACAAAAAATACAAAAAAACAAAAAAAAAAAAAAACTATTTGACTTCAACGAAGGTTTAAACCCCATATCAACAACCATACTTTAATAATTGGTTCTATAAATTTAAATTATTCAATATGTTCCATTTTCAATAACTGGATTGATCTACAGGTGCACAATCAGATAGAAGATGATATAGAAGGTTGTCCTGAGCCATGGGTGTTTAAAATAGGGTGGCAACCTGTAGATAGCCCCTCCCTCCAATGACCCTTAGTGGTTGCAAGGGAGGCTAACACAGAAAAAAAAAAAAAAAAAAAAAAAAAGATAGAAGATGGCCGCAAATAAAAATCTGCCTTTTTGTCACCACTCTAACCTCTTTTATTCCAACAATTTTTCCAATATATAATAAGGGGGGGGGGGGGGTTAATCTGTTCTAAAATTTTCATCATTATTAAAATTTTAGAACAGATTAACAGGTTAGAAAAGTCAAATGCAATTCTAAGCATCTTTAGAAAAACCAGTAGTTCCTAATATTAATGAGGAAAAATAGAGCAAAGCATACATGTTAAATGATTATTTGTTTAACTGATTAGAAAAATTCATTTTTTAAATATTAACTTATTAAATGGTTAATATTTATGTATTATTTTATTAAATTAGAACAACTAAAAATCGGTGGGCTGATTATATTCTGCCAGTTAAATGTTACTTGACGAAGGCAGATTCTTCTTGTGGAAGGAGATTGGATGGTAGTCGCTGCCAATCACGGAAGACGCCTGACTTATGCAGCTAGCTCTGCACCTGGAGCCTGATAACGAGCCCTGGAAACTGGACACGCCAGACTGAATAATATCCAGCCCTCTAAAAGGCGATTTGGAATTCTCCAGAGGGGTGTGAGATAAAGGGGTTGGTAAATAGAGAGACAGCTGTTCCCTCGGACTTTGGCAACGAGGAGTCCTTCCTGTATGAATAAGCAGGACTGGCTAGCATTTCCTTCTGGTCATTACTCACGAGAGTGGGGGCGCCGCTACACCAAAATATTTATTTGATTTTTAAGAGGGTTTCGCGACCTTTTATATATAGATATAAGAGTTTACATATCTTTCTCTGTTTCCTGTAGGATTTTAATACAAATTTCTTCTCTTGTAGTTCTTAAATATATATAAGTTAAATTCTTTAAATATATTAATAAAAGGAATAAGGAAATTGACAAATAGTTACGAAAGTGTAAAAATTTTCAGGGGAGGGAGGGGCATATTTCCCCTTTGATTTAACCATTTAAAATAATAGCTAAGAAAACTGGCAATTATTTCACAGAAATGATACTAAATAATTCTTTTATATAAAGTATCCAGTTCACAATCACAACCCTAATATAAATAAAAATATTTTTACTTGGTCTTATCAGTTCATACTCTTCATCAAGTGTGAAGAAATCAGCTATTATTTTTGTCAATAAAGACTAAACTCTCTGAAGTTCACAATTTTTGGAAAGAATATAAGCTGGTATACTGTTGGGANGGGGAGGGGGGGTGAAGAGTCAACCCTTTATATGTTATAAAACATCGATTATATTAGCTATAGTTTTATTATATTTTATTTGATATAGAAAGTGGTATGAAATTGTAATTTAATTAGAGAAAAATATATAAAAGCGTATTATTTTTTTTAAATTAGGGTATATTATGCCCATTTTGTACCATAACCATGTGAATATATTCATATTCATGTACCATAACCATGTGAATATATTCAATAGTTTCTCGTGAAATAATGGACCTCAGATGAATGAAAGTCCATTTCGCAGGGGTTGAGTAAACTAAGCAGATTTCCCTGAATTTTATTTTAATATTCTCCAATTCTTGCGTTGAGAATACAATAGCTGGTTCTTGTAAGCACCACTAACTAATAGTCCTCTGCAATAATTACATTCGAAAATTTGTACTGTATTAAGAATGCGTACTCATTATTATTACAGTAGGTTTTAATGATATTCGTAAAAATATTTGGAAATAAATGTAAGAGAACAAAATTTTTCAATTTTATAACACAAAAAAATAGATGTACATTAAACATTTTTTGTATTACTTTTTATAACAAAGACATTACGTTAAATTTTTTTTTTTTCAAAACATCCCTTTTCTTATATGATTTGTATTAAATCATATAAGGAGAGGGTTTAAAATTCTAAATACCGAATTAATTTAACATAATACATATTAAATGGACTGCGTAACCCTCAATCTCAAAATTCTTAATTATTTTTTAAGAAAAAATTCCTGTTGCGTTTTTTAAGATAATGTTATAGAATAAAATGTTACATTTTAAACGAATAACGTCGTTAACATTTTTTGAAAAAAGTTAATCATAGCGAATATTTCAGCCGTTATATCCTTCAAAAGGCATGAAATAGGGGGGGGGGGGTAATAGATTATAAAGCGTACAAATTTGACGGAATCATCTTTTCAGGATTGAGTAAAAAAGAAGTGGTTGAAGATTAGCCAAGTACAAAAGATAGCAATTTCACATATGTGTACTTCCTGTGTAGGCGTTGGGCGAAGCGTACAGCTGTTCCTTCGGGAGGTCCTTCTGGCTCCAACACGTTCTCGTGGCTCCAAGCCAGGAACCCCTCCAACACCGACCATTATCCCCCTGATTTATCTGCGAATACAGCCCGACATATCACACGCCCTCTTCACAGCTCAATATCCCAAGTCTTTTTCCAAATATTGGATTTGGAGTTTTCGATAAGCCTTATCCCTCATCCAAAACTGGCTGATAATATCAATGTGATAAATCTTCTCTAAATATATATATATATCTACTTTCTTTTATTATCGTTTTCTACAGAGAAACCCTATTTTCCCAAAGACCTTTTTTCAGTTATCCCTTGCTGACTTATTTCGGAAATGCTGTTTTGTTTTGTCAGCCCGTTTGTACACCATTACCCTGGTTTATTGTATACTACTTACAGGTAAAACTACAAATTAAAGTCGCAGAAATAAATTTCCAAATACAACCGAGAAATGCAATTACTGCAAAAAATAAAGTCAATTATAAGAGCCTAAAATATCATACACACACACACACACACACACATATATAATATATGTATTATACAATATAACGAACTTTCCTACAGAATTCGCAAAAGGCGATAGAGAGAAAGAGAGAGAGAGAGAGAGTGCTGGGGGGAGGGGAGAAAGTAAGCCTGTCTGAGGGGAAGCTAGGGGAAGGGTCTAAGGCCCATTCAAGGGGCCTATCTCGTGTAAGTCATCAGAATTTCTAAACAAACAGAAGAGATTTGTATAGTTATTCTGCTAATTTTTATTTTTTTAGTGTATTAATTTCCACTTCTATTCACTATGGAGTCTTCTCTGAGAGAAAAATAGGTGATTAAGAGAAGGTTATAAACAAGTTATAGTATTGTGTAATTGATAATGATATGATTCTGCCATCTTGAAGGCCGTTCTTGTTCTTATCTATTCCACATTTGAGTTCTTCACTCATAAATCTACTGATTGTAGAATGTATGAAATAAGTAGATTAGTGGTATTTATTTTCTTTTGTTTTTATCTGCTCTCTTCTTACCTCTATCCTTTTGTTGTTTATGAAAATGGAGAGTTTTGATCATAGAGATCAGCAGTATACGTTTTATTTTGGGGGGTTTTTCGGTCAAGGTAGATCCAAAAAATACTATTTAAAAAATGTGTATTTATAAATTATTTGAGCAGTTTTGATATATCCGTCTTATTTCTCTATTATATGGCAGCGAAATAATTTTAAGCGCCATTTTCAACAATATTCTGCTCTTTTATTTTTCTCTTCAATATTATCTCCTTAATTTACGGTTCAGTTAGATATTTTTAGCTCGTGACGTCACCAGAGATTTATGTTAGCCTGCACACACACGCACACACACACACGCACACACACACGCACACACTCACACACTCCTCCCCCACAGCCGACATCCCCGACCCGCCGACTACAAGGAGTTCTAGCTCCCCTCTAGAACAGGTGGCGTGGACAGCGACTAGTGGCAGTACCAGAGCTGACAGTACAAGCGAGCCGCCTCATTATTGCGACAGGGGATAGCCATCTCTTCGGAGGTACCACCGATCAGCAGGGTACGGAGTCCTCGCCTGGGAACACCCCTACTACACAGCCCTTGTATTCCTCCACTTTATATACGGCGTATCCTTTTCAAATATCAAACTATAATAATATACGGTATCCTTTAAATATAATACGAACTCATTTATATATATTCCTGTACAATTTTGTTAAAGTTTATTTATAGCAAATATTTTAATAGAATTCCTCAATCCCCAAGACCAGAGAGCATAAATTTAAGGTCCGATCAAACTTTATATATCTATATAGCGTCCGCAATTTATAAAATGTAATATTATGATATTTAAACTTTTTTTTTAGGAACTTAGAAAGGGGAAGGTTTAAAGAAAGATCAAATATTACAAATGGAGAGTTTTTTAACCGTAGATATTATTATTAGATAATTTTAGTTGGGGTTCGGTCAAGGTAGATTCAGTCATGGAAATGCAAACTTAGGGACAGGACGTCCTCTCTCGTCTTCATGATAGCCCTGAAGATGGCTTACAATGTAAGCCGAAACGTTGGCAGATAATCTTTAAAAAAATACACATTTCGTTTTAAATTTTTTTTTTTTTTTTTTGGATCTACTTGGACCGAACCCCAAGTAAAATCATCTAAGAATCAAATATTACCTTTTTTTTAGTGTTAACCTTATTTGAAACCACTTAGTGTCATTGAGAGAGGGGCTATGTAGAGGTTGCCACCCCATAGTTTATAAACACCCATGGCTTGGAACAAGCTATTATTTCTCGATAGAAGCTTGTCCGGGGAGGAATTTGGGTCCCCAGCGCCAGAATTGTGAGACACAGATGGACCCCTGAGTTACCCTGGCACCGCCATTATGTCTTCTTCTTTGTTACGAAAATAATAAGTGTGATATACTATTTTATAACTTTTTAAAACTATTTTAAATTACTTGAATATGATTATATTAACAAATGAAAGGAATATGAATCTCTAATTGAATACAGGTCCGTCTGTAGTGTCAGACTCTTTCAGAATTTAATGTATGACAACTATGTAATTATGGCTATATATATATATATATATTATGTTAGTCAGTTATTTTTATAT
>KZ806869.1:925219-936329 GCA_000696205.2 Oncopeltus fasciatus
TATATTTATACATATATCACTTCAAATTTATTAAGTTTCCCATAATAACAATTAATAATCATAAGATCATTATTATAGGGGAAGAGTGTATCCTAAATAGGTTTACATTATAAAATTTATTTTTTACCCTGAGTTAAAAACAAAACAATAATAACATTATAAATTATTGTTATTTATTCTATTTACCTATTTACAGCTTCTATACCCCAATGGGATATGATATAGTACTATTTAGCCATGACTTCAGCTAAACCCATTCATTAAACATATTCTATTACGAAAACATTAAATACAAGCTCCATTCCAAATATTTTTTACGTCTAAACTACCTAAAAAATAAAAGTAAAGCTTATAAGAGATATGTATAATTTAGATAATTAATGATTAATTTTAAGACTATTTGAATTAAATTCAAAAATATGTTTAAGTACATAAATTTACGAAGCTTCTAGTTGACAAATATAAAGAAAACACTTCATAGCGATTTTATTTCTTTTTTTTTTTTTATGAAGAGTCCTTTTTGCTCACACATTGAATGAAAGAAATGTAAAACTGGATTGGTATTAGGTATATATTTTTAAATTCAATTAAGCAATTTTATTTCATATTCAATTACAGACGATCATAAGTAGAAGTAAATGACTAATTTAATCATGGAATGTAATGAGGGCTAAAGGTGAGATGACTGACAAGGCTCTAAACAGTTGAGGGGGAAAGAGTGGGGGAAGCAAGCGATCTTCTTAGTTACATACTTAAATATGGTCTTTAATTAACGATTTGTTAAAAAGTTTAAGAAGTTGAATCTTAAATAATTGCATTTCACACTTATTGCGCAATATTCGTAACATTAATAATGACAAAGGTATTACGATAAACTTTTCGTGTCTTTTTACAAACCCTTCCTCCTTATCCGAAATCAGCTGTACATTAATTAATTCAAAAGGAGAGTTTTTTGACCTTAGATATTATTATAATAATAAATCATCTAATCTAGATCTAAAATCATCTAATAATTAATTAATTCAGTTTTATGCAATTGAAATCCTAAATTTCAAATTTGGATTCTGCAAGGAATGAATCTAACAATCTAGAGACATCTTAAATATTCCCTTAATATGCTTTTTATGAAAAATATTATAGAAAAAAAATGTTATAACATTGCATTAGTCAACTATTATGTTTCATAAATTTCATCGTGACCCTAACTTAAAAAAAACTCCTAAAGAAAAAGAGCGAAATATAAAATAGATATGAATAATAATACAATTTAAAACAAATCCTTGTTGATAAAGAAATAAAAACGATAAAATAATAAAAGTCATCTGAAAATGATTAAAAAATAAAATAAAGTGTGTTTCAGATTCGTGACGTCATAACGTGGGATGCTGACCTCTTTGGTTAGTTCCTCGATATCAAATAATGTCGTAACTCGGAGCCAACTGGATTTGTCCAATAGCGCTGATTGGTTATTCAGTGTAACTCAAGAGCAAGAGTCCATCGTACCCTTTCAATAACCGATCTGTGATAGAACCAATGAGGTTCTGTAGATACAACCACCATGACTTTTTCATTCATTTAGATTTTAGTAAAATTTGGTTTTCTTCTAACCCCCTACCCTCTATTTCCTTGACCGATTTCAGCCAACAACGAGCATGTCCGACGCTCTAGAAAAATGCCCACTTCTTTATTGTCCAGTATTAGTTGGTTATGGATACTGGATAATCGATAATGGAAGTATATCTTTTTGGTAATGCATGCAGGATGGAAATAGAATCTCTCCACTCCCCTGAGAAAGTTCTGAAACCCTTCCTCGTCCAATTAAAGTCTGATTCTTTGATCTCAGATTTATATATATAAACCTCCCTCTGCCCCAGGTCTTCGTGATTAACGATTTATTTATATAAGTCATAAGAGGGTGGCTCACCACGAATACCTTTGTGGCATATCTATTTCTGTTCATCCCATTCACATACCCTTCCTAGATCTCTAGAGGAATGTGTTGTTCCACAAACCTTCCAAGTCCCTCTCAGTGAATTACTAATATATAATCAATCATATAAATAGTACAATAAATTTAAGCTGTTTCTTTTCATCTTATCAGATGTTATAAATCATATATATGTTATTGCTCAATACTAGGAAAATAGGAAAAGTATATTCGTTTAGGGTCCTTCAAGACAAGAATATGAGTCTTAAATCTTGATGGAAGAAATCAGTTCGATGCAACAGACAAACAGACAGAATATATTTCACAAAATGATGATAAGCATAAAGCTAAAAAATGTGATTTCACACACACAAAAAAATCACTCAAAAGGTTTGTATTTTGAACAGATATCTTAATAAATAAAAACAATTTTAGAAAGTATTTAATATGGTTTAGAGGAAGATCTATGAAGGTATACTTTAAAAGATATTGAAGATTTAACTCAGAATGTTTACTTCAATGGCATAGAAGATGCTATGTATGAATCAAGGCTATGCTTCAATAGGCATAGGAAATGTTATACTCCACATGGTATATTTTAGTTAGTACAAAAGGTATACTTCAAAAGCTTCCTTTCTAATAGATCTAAGGCAAAAAGATCATACATTTTACGTTTATTTTTATCACTGACTTGTATGTTTAATTTCGTTATTTACTCTAATTTATTTCAATCTTTAATGAAACATGGGAAATTGTTTTGTCGAACATTGCCCAGCGTGGTAGACTTTCAATTTATACTGATTTCTCTAATCAAAATGAAAATGTTATTTTGAGTAACTTTATATGATTAGTAGTGGAAGAAAGTAACACTAAATATCTATTTAATCTCTTGTGATATTTGCCGGCTTTCGGCCGTTTCGCTCTAAAAGTATGATGCCGCGGGTTCGAATCATTTCACTAGTAGTCTTATATCGTAAGACAAAAGTCTACCCAGAACCATAGGTGTAAACATAAGCAAAAATACATGTTTGTAACCCCTTCCTATAAAGCAAGAACATTTGTTCTGCAGTACCATTTGGACTCCTCTTTTCTCAATGCCCCCACAACTAAATACAAAATTAAATCCGATCTCAACTCGATATCTCATCAACGCAAACCTTGATCTGAATCACTATCACTATATCATCATATATAGATATCACTATCACTATATAATAATATAGTGATATACATACCTTTTAACATTCTTCATGCCTCAGACCATAATTAGGTGAAGGCCGATGACTTTAAGTCGAATAGCGAATATTCATATCTAGTCCCCAGATATCCTACAAAATTGAATAACTTCACCCTTGACTTAAAACAAAACATCCCTCTTTCAAATATACTTAACAAAAAAAGAGCTATTTATCATAAATACCTGATAAGTCCAACGCAACAAGGCTTCAATTCCTGCAAGTTGCTTACAATGAGCCAACATGTCGAACCCGAATGACAGACTTGTGAAGTCCAAACGTATAACTTTTTCAACATTACCATTGAGAAAAGGAAGTAAAGATATTTTTTAAAAAATAAATGAAGAGATTTATCAATTGAACAAGCTGATTAAGGATTGTTAAGTATGATGCAGGTGTGAAAATTTTTAACTAATCAATAATGACAATTAAATTGTAAAAATACCACATATCTATACATTGTGCCTTATAATAAGAACTTTAGTCGGGTAGTCTCCCCTATAGAGGAAAAGAAATGAACTCGAAGGGACTTAAATGAATTTAAAACAAAGCAAGTTAAATTGAACAGTGAACTATAAATTGACTTTCAATACACTTAAAAGTTAAATTGGACGCCCTGCTATGTGTAACTTATAAATCTCTTCTAAACCGATTTATTGTAGTCATAAAATGTATTGTGTGAGCGTGAATGTTCCTTTTATTTCAAATTATATAGAAAGCTTTACATCGCTCCTTATATGAGCTTTTATTGTCATATTTGTGAGATAAAATCATTATTAGAGTTTATTTGCTGACTTCGCTTTATATATATGTGTATAAACGTTATAAATATAGAGATAAAGTACTCATATAATATTATCATTATCCCCCTAAGTTTACTACTGAAAAGAAATTTATTTTTACAGTACAACATTTTTTTTTTTTTTTTACGAGGGTCTGAGAAAATTTAGATTGTTGAATAAAAATTCAACATAAAGTAATTCATAAGATTATTAAACATTTTAAACGAATTTTCTTCATTGAATTTTAGATGATTCATTTGGGAGACTGTTTACTAAAGCTCGACATAGATAAAGATGATACATTATTAATTTAAAAAATTATTTTTTTGGAAAAAATATACTAAAATTGATATTTTTATAAAAGATTTCTCATAGTAAAATTTGTAACATGACGCAATATTTGAGTAATTTCAATTAGTATTCAACCTAAATTGGACAAGATAAAAATATGGCCCTTGTAAAAATTTTATAAATAAATATATGTCTGTGTGTGCTCTAGCGTCCTCAATTTTGTAATAATTAAACCAAATGAGGTGCTTTTCTTTATGCAGACCGTTTTGTTAATTGACTGAAATCGGTCGAGATTTGGGGGGGGGAGGGGGGAGTGGTNAATTATCATCATAATTATTATATCTTTAATATAAAGTTATTCATAAATAATAATCAAATATTATTTAGCGTCAAGAATAACAAAATTGTATACAAAAAATAGCTGTAAATTTAGTTGTATAGTATTTACATTCTAAGTGATTAAAATTATAAAGGTAGATATTTAAAAATGGAATTTCAAACAATAGACGGGCCCAACTGTTTGTAAGATGTAGGAACCACATTTGGTATTTGGTAATGAGGTGAAGGGGAGCTTTAGAGAAAGGCTAACATTCTTTTAATATTAATATTTTCATTTTTATTTTAATTAGTAGTATGTAAAAAATCTGACTTTATACAATTTATGATCTGATTTTTCGACGGAAATCGCTTATTAAAGAATATATTTACTAATTTTAAATAATGATTTTAGTTGTGTAATTTAATCTCTCGTTAAATTTCATACTAGGGATTAAAACATCTTACTACCTCAGGCGGGACTCGAACCCGGGTCTCCTGCTTTCCGGGCCTAAAATGCTGACCATTACACAACCGAGTCTAGCCAGATAGTTCATTCTACTCCCTACACTTCACTTCGAGTCTGTCCGCCAAATAAGACGAACTTATTGTCTTATGCTCGAAGGACCTAACATCGACGGCTAATCTAACAAATAGTCTCGCTTTATTAATTATAGTCATTACTTTTCTTTGAACCCGACTCTTTTCCCCTAACTCAAGAACTATACAAGTTTTTTACTATTTTTTTATCGGTGTTTTCTGTACAATCTTCACATATATCCTGATATATATATATATATATGTGTATGTTTATATACATATACTCTCATAAAGATATTACAATAAATGGAAGTAAGTAATTTGTCGTCAAATATCAATAAGGATTCAACTCTCTCATGTTTATTATATTTCCCTTTTGTTAGAGTAATATAAGAAATAAGGGAAAGAGGGAGAGTCTAGAAAAAAGAAAGTGATAAGGGAAGTAGTATAAGAAGAGGAGGGGGAAGAAGTGGGGGTGAGATGATTAGAAAAGCCTGCCGTTTCCAAGTGGCTGGACTTCTCCCGCCAAATCTGGGCCTCTGTAAACACCGCACCCCACTCTCCTTGGGGTATTTAAGAGTTTACAAGAGTTCGCTAGACCTTGTTTTATATCGCAACCCCTACAGTCCCCAAGGGTTGTCCTTAACTAACTTTGTTATAGAATAAATTAAGCTCTGTACAGAATGAACGGGTTTGTACTCCAGGTCTTCCGCACACCTCGAGGAAGCGTTTTCTCCAGCTTGGACTGCCTCAAGTCGTTAGTAGTAACTTGAGTTTCGCTCATTCTACTGCTAACTTCCTCAGGGTAGATATAGGAATGAGGCAAGAAGAAGTGGGATGTATATTTTCCCACTGTTCCTCGGCAGTTCCTCTCCATGGAAAAAGACTGAAACAATTGGTAAATGCATCGGCCCGGATAGCAGGAGATCCAGGTTCGAGTCCTGGCTGGGACAGTTAGATTTTTTATTCTGTTCCCTTGCACTAAAAATTAGTAAAATTTAAGTGGGATTAAATACCAAAAAAAAAAAATTTAAGTTTCTATAGAGTTTAGTACTTCAGCATATCAACCATAAGGAGATGAAGGTATTCACATTGGAACTGGACAGAGGGAGCCGGGTTACGAACCTGTTCTTTAGCATTTGAATCGTTCTTTAATGGCTGGTATCGGTGAAGGTAAAGAGTGGGGTTTAGAGGGTGACAAAATGAAACAAATTTTTAATATGTTTGTTATTTTTAGAGTTAAAAAAATAATTATAGAACATGAAAGGTATAAAATATTATTTTTTAATTTTAATATTCCGTAATTTTTTTAAGACAAACGCGTATGTATGTAATAAATAATGGAGTACTTTGAGTTTTCTCGTGATAAGATGTCTTCATTTCTATTATTTGGCGTCACCTTTGGTGACATTACTGTACTAACACTCTACTCACTCTAAGCTGACGTAACTAAAAGTTAGTGACGTAATTACCAAAGCTACATTCTCAAGAGTCATCACCTCTCAGTCCTCGCTTCATCATGGGTCCTCTAAGAGCATGTGACAGGAAGGTTACCTTCTGATCGAAGTGGATCCTTCGCCACGTACAGAAACTTGTGTCACCTCTAGGTATTTTCTCTTCTCTTAAGCCCCTTAATAAATGTCAAAATATGGCCTCGAATCCTGAAAGTCGTGCTCCAAAGCACAAATTGGTTACAAATTAGTTTTTAATTCTTCAAGTACCAAGACCGAATTCCTGATAGTCCTTTCCTCATAAAACTCAAAGGACAAATCTCCCTTTCAAATATTTTTTTTTTATTGTAGTGAAATAAGTAGAATATTGTTGTATGGGTTTCCCCTGCTATTTAATTATAACTATAACTAATTGTAACGTAATTACTTCCAACTCATGGCTTGAATTCTATAACTTGTGAATTTTATCCTTTTATTATTAAGTTAGATGTAATTATAAATATGCCATTTATTTAAATATTCTTTCTATTTTTCAGGTCGGTAATATTGGCCATGTATAATGGAAAGATTCAGAAGGTATTTTAACTTTAATATAACTTTTTTATATAAAAAATAATGTGTTCGTCCCACTTCGCACATTAACGAATTTAATCCTTAAAATTAAATTTTATTTCAGTAAAACTAACAGTTGTTTGTAGTTACTTAGGGCTTCAAGACCGCAAAGTTAAAAATTTACGGTTCAGGTGAACCCCTCTCCTTAGTGTTAAATTTCCCTGGGTACTTCTAAAATATGTCATTTATCAATAAACAAACGTATGAGTTTCATTGATCTAAGCTTAATTTTACTTCCGTTTCATCAAAAAACATTTTTTACGCCGATTTGACATATAAAACTCAGCTTCTGTTTTACCGATTTTGTCCAATAAACTTTTTCTTTCTTTTTATATTTAGCATGTCTTATTATTAATTAATAACACCTATTTATTATTTTCATCAAAAATACTGAAATCTGGGACCCAAACATTTTGAAATACACAAATAAATATATGTATATATACATGAATTTTAGAGGCTGTCATTTTAATATAAAGAAGATAAGATTTGAGAAAATATCAAAAATTGATTTAAGAAATTAGGCCGCTCATGTGGAAATTCTCATGAGAATGGGCCTTCTTTTCGACCATATATCAGACAGCTGTTTCGGTATTGTCGTATTTCTCTTTATTATTATTATTAAAAATGTTTTAAACTCCTTTTTCTAAGTTAACTGACCGATTTTGAGTTCATGGATTCATAGTGCTCAAATAATTAGTTTAAACATTTTAAGTTGTTAAACTACAATCAATTTTTTATATTAATCATAACTCAATATAAAAAAAATGCTATTACTCAAAAGCTGTAGAACCATTATTATTGTAAAACAGTTAGTAAATAACAAAACATTAAATTATGAAAGCACTATTCATAAAGAATACTAATAAAGTAAATTAATCACATAAACAAAGATTTTATATATTTGAAAGCAGATCATAAAGAATAAATGGAAAAATTTAGGGAATTTTTTTTTTCACTTATTTCACGATTATGTAAATAGAATGTAGTAATTTAATTTCTCATTATACAGTAATTCACTTTAAATTTCAGGGAAAAAATCGTTCTATGTAAACACATGCATGCAGGTTGCCAAAATTTTTACAGCCACAATTATTCGAATATTTTCTCATTTTTTTAAATTTATATAGTTCGTTATACCTTTTAAATCAATTTCATTTGTACAACTACCTATAATTCATTTTATTTACAAATTATTTATTAAACTGATCTTCAGTAATTCTAATTCGGAAAAAGAATGACTTGATGTTCCAAATTGAGGAACTCCTCATGAAGAGTTGTTCCTCACGAGCTCTGAGGAAGGAAGGATGTGGCATGACACTAATGAAGATTGATCCTAGTTAAGGAAAGCCACGTCTTAGCAGCGCAAACATACTTAACTGAGTTCCTACGTACAGAGCATATGGTCATTCGTTTTGTCGCAGAGAGACATTAATGTGAAACCATTACTTGACAATTTGACGTTTAAATGTTTGTCAAAACATATAGAAAAGGGATTTGACAATATTATTTATGAACTTTTCCAAACTACTGTAAGAGAGCAATGTGAAAAAGATAATCCATGCTTTGTGTTTTTTTTTTTTTTTGTTTTTTTAAATGTGTTATTTGAGAACAACCGCAATCTTTCGGATATCATTTAATATTCAAGAAAAAAATAAACCCAATTTATTACTAACTCACTCTAAAGACAGCCCTACATTTTACCCTCGTTACCATGTAAGATGATATTAGTCATCTACTTAAATGAAGCAAGTGAAATCTTACATCTGCTTAAATTTTACAAATGTATATCTGTGATAAAATATCTATCGAACTCAACGTGGCACATACAATGTACTAAGGAAGGATTTCGCACGGCATACTGTGAACTTTGTGCAGGTTTTTGATTTAATTCTTAATATAACCTTAAAGATTAGTTATAACTGATGAGAAGTAGTCCTTATAGAATGACGAGCGCAAATAGGATAGTTATTTCAGCCCTCTTAGAAATTTTATTGATAACTTTTTTTTATAACACATATAAGCCTGGTAATTTTTTTGTCTTTTCGCAGCCCATGAAACGCTCTATGTTGCTCTGTAGGAGCGAATAGTGATCCATAATCGGCTTCACAAATCAGACAGCCATAAACCTCCCGAGAGGACTTATCGCGGATATCCGAGTCTGTCCGAGGAAAACAGGGGTGGTGGGGGGACTCCTCACAAACATTCTTATCAGTGCATCGCGATACCAGGGATTTATGGGCTTCAGTCATCTCTTCTGCGGGATAAACATCTTCTCCTACTTCCACCTACTGGATGGATCCTCCAGTGGCCAGTTATCTGAGAGGAAATGTGCACAACATCACTCGTTATCCTGGACACGATTTCCCTGTAATAGACTGACGGTTTATCAAAAATGGAGAACCAAGGAAATGTGCTCTAAAGTGGGCGTACAGACCTCTCACTCATCTCTCTCTCTCTCTCTATCTCTATCTCTCTCTTTTCCTATCCCTCCCCCTCTCAAAACCCAGGCAGCTGATCAACCAATTTATTTCCCGAACCCCGTTACACAGAGCAGACAAATATAGCAGCTCATTTCTCATCTCCTCCTTCCTTCACTAATTTCCATGACAAGCCACTTTAACCTCATTTCAGAAAAAAAAATCATCTATAAAATAATATTTAAAAAATTTCTTAAGAAATTCTGTTGTATTTTTAATTATTGAACTAAATTAACCTAATTACTTATTAACAATTTTTAGTGCAAGGGAACAGAATAAAAAGTCTAAATGTCCCAGTCAGGACTCGAAATTGGATCTCCTGCTATTCGGGCCGGTGCATTTACCAATTACGCTACCAGGACAAGTCTGATAAGTTATTAAATTCCCCGCACTAGTGTCGAGAGTCTAACCTCCGAACTAGACGAATATATGGTATCGTCTTATGCTCGGAGGAGCTGACATTGTCAAGCTGTTTAAATGACTTTCGTTATTTACTTTTAATTTTTTTTATATTTGCTATTTTAGTATTTTAAAAATATTTTCATTTTTGTGAGGAGAGATTGTCAAAAACTTGGTCTTCATACCTAAAGAATTAAATACTAATTTATAAACAAAAAAATTGTTAGTAGACAAGTTTTTTTCGGTCAAGGTTGATCCAAAAATATAATTTAAAAAAATTATCTGCTGACGTTTCGGCTTAAATTGTAAGCCATCTTCAGGGCTATTATAAAGGCCAGAAGGGGCATGTTATCACCTCAATCAAAGAGACATCAAGATCCAGGTGGCAAGACGTCCCCTCTCGTCTTCATGATTGCCCTGAAGATGGCATACAATTTAAGCCGAAACGTCGACAGATAATTGAAAATTCACATTTTTTAAAATTGTATTTTTTGTGTCAACCTTGATCAACACAAACAAAAATTCTCTACTAATAATCTTTACGGTCAAAAACTCTCCATTTGAAAAAAATAAATAAATAAGAAGTTGTTATTATTGTCAACGTTTCGTCCCTAATTTCAGGCCTTCATCAGGGTAAATAATGTGATGGGGAGAAAGAGATTCCTGCTCAACAGTGACTAAATCATGACTATGGAATACATAAGCCACAAGTGTCTTACTGAGGAATTTAGTTCCTCAGTCCTGGTATGTACCTATAGCATGCTTATTTCACTTACTATAATCCGTAACAATCACAGACGTCATAGCATCGTACTTTCACCCGCATATGGGTGTCAAGACCAAGGAGTCGACAGACAGCTACCACAAATAGGTTACAACCACACACTTTACCAATCTCTTCTTCGGGATTTGTTAAAGGTGAAGGAACTGTCTAAAATAATCCCAATATAAAGTATATATATAAAATGAAACACTCGCGGCTTCGATATGTAGCAATCAAGAACAGGTGGGTGGATAGTGCAGTGCACTCACAAAAAGAAAAAATTACAAGGAGTAAAATTATCGGGGGGGGGGGGGG
>KZ806869.1:949383-964130 GCA_000696205.2 Oncopeltus fasciatus
TTGTAAATAGTAAAATTCTATAAAAAAATAAAATTATGTACTTATATAATCTTAAAACTATACATATGTTTATTAATTGTAATTTAAATTTGTTTGAGTATTTTAATACATTACTGTCGATATCTGAAATTATACCTAAATACGGAGAGATACTTATTTTTCTTTTATTTAGCTCACACTTTACATATATTTTTCTTTAGTAGCTGATCGCTTTCAGAATCAGTGATTTCATCCTCAGAGCTCAGTCACCCTCTCGAGTTCAGCCCACCGAGCTTCAGCTTGAATGACCTGGCACAGTATCTCTCGGTGACTGATCTCTGAAGATGGAATCACTGAATCTGAAAGTGCTCAGCTATTGGAGAAAAATTAACAGTTCGGATAATTTTGGATATTATCTGATAACCCTAATTGTCATCGACTTCGATACAGCGTGCCGAGCTTCTGTTGGAACGACCTGGCAGCGTATCACTCGAAATAGTGACTGAGCTCTGAGGATGGAACTACTGCTTCTTAAAGTGCTCAGCAGTTAGAGAAAAAATATAAGCAATGTGCGAAGTATTTGTTTTGTTTGATAACCTTAATTAATTTCTTATATGTTATTTTAACTGTATCATACAAGCTTTTTCTAAAAGTAAAAAATGTTTATAATAATTACACATATTTCCTTCTCTTCCACGCACGTTCTCATTACAGATTTTTATTAATTATTTGTCAGTATTTTCTTCTATCTTACCTACTAGGTACCATATTGTATTAGTAAATAGCCGCTTATTCATATAAATTTACCTGTTATCTATTTTTCGTTTAAAAAATCATCATGGCGGTTGTCAAAGCGGCCACTAACCCACTTATTCCACACTACTAGGGCCGATATTAAACCTGCAGGGGAATTTCAAAATTTCTCATCGGTAGCGAATCCAGCAGGGATATCTAAATTTTATTTTTATTCCTTTTATATATATATTTAGAGAGAGAGAGAGAGAGAGAGAGAGAGAGAGAGAGAGAGAGAGATAATGAAACACTCGCGGCTGTGATATATAGTAAATAAGAGCAGGCGGGAGAAAGAGTGTCCGAAAAAACTAACGCTTTTCGTTGGTGAGGAGTGATTATTTTTTTTATTGATGTTTTTCTTTTGTAATTTATGCTTCTCCTTACTGACGAAGGGCTAGAAGTTTCTCCGAAAATTTTACTGATTGTATTTATTTTTTTTGTTTGCTCAGTACAATCTTCCTCCCACTTGTTCTTGTTTATTTTATATATCACAGCCGCTAGTGTTTTTGTTGATGAAATAAATTATTCAGAAGTTGCGCAAAGAAATTGAACAATTAGAAGTGGTGGTTTACTTGATCCTATATGTTTAATTTTGCAGATTATACGCAACATTTATTTGTTTGAACTAGGATTAGGAAACTGTCGAGTGCAAATTTTTTATTCAGGTGCAAAAAGTTAACATAGATTTTTAATCAATAAAAATCATATTCCATAAGTTTTGGGGATAATATATAAAAAATTTACAATACAAAGGTTGTTGTTTTTTTGGTTTTATTTCTCTCTACTTATTATTTTTTTATGAAAAGTTGGCAATTAGAAGGTCACGGGGCCATTTCCTATTCAGGCAATGTGGTGGGTTATCAGGATAGGTAATACTGGATAGAGATTGGGCTAAAGGATTGGGATGCATGGAAAGGTCTGAATGGAATTTATTAAAACGGGTCGCAATGATGTCCTTAACTAAAGGGATTTTAAGGTCATTGAGGAGTATGATCAACTATGATTCAGAGGATTTTGGATTGGAAGGACTGGATTCTCTTTGGATGTTGGAGGGTTTAGCAGTTCCCCACAGTTCAACTCCATAATGGTCGAGATAGGTCTCAGTGACGTCTTGTAAATGGTAAGTTTGTTAATCACAGTTAATGTTGACTTGCCGCTAAGTAGCTTGTAAAGTTGTCCAAGTCTCCTATTTAGTTCCTGTCTTTTGATTTTTGTATGCGTATTCCACGTTAGACGGGAGATTCTGCCAGGTTGTTTCTTCCTTAGTGTGAAGTTAAATATATAAATACAAATATTCATCAACTACAATCACCCAAATGTTAGGGATTTCACCTAGTTCACGCAACTCCTACGTGATGGAGTTTTTGTAATTGACATATTTTTTGCCTTGTGCATTTTAAAAATAACTGTTGAAATTTTCGAAATTAATGGAAGAAATTATTTTGTCGAATTACACGGGGGAACATATTTTTTTGTTGAGTTAGATCAGACACTGTTTTTTCTCTAATTCTTGGCGTCTGAATTTGAGAATTATCTCAGATTTTGACTATCACGTCAACTTTTTAAACTACAGGATATCCTCAGAAATCATAAAAATCATGAATTTAAAAGAACATAAAGTAAAAATGTACCAAATATACAGTTTACAAAGCATTAAATATAAGTTAAATCGAGTTCATACATATAAAATTGTTTAATTAATGAACAGTACTTAAAAATTAAGATGAAAATTTGCGTTTAGCTTTTTCTGGAGTGTTTAGTTTGTGTACATTCCCGCTTGATGCTTCAACTGATGTTTGTCCTTCGAATGGGAATGGTAAAACTGCCACATATATAACAAAACGAATCGGGGCTGTTTTCGCACTTTCGACGTGTAGGAGCAGAGGTAGCCATAAGGAAACGTTTCAGTTCAAACACACTATGTAGTTCTGTACATTTCCGTAACGAAATACCAAATACTGCTTACCGACCCACAACGTTTTACCACAGTATAACAGTCGTAACTAAACAGGCAGGTCTAGACCAGCATGCGCCCCACCCACATAGAAACCGAACCTGACGTGATAGAAGAAAACTAAAAACTGTTTTGAAACCAGCATGCCTAATTCTATAGAAAACAGCTAAAAAATCTAACTCGGCAGAAATTGAGTTTCAAATTGTTCCCGAGTGTTATTAGTTATTAATTAAAGTTATTTAGTTGAACACATTTATGCCGACAAATAATTTAATTTGAAAGAAAATTCATAAATAAAAATTTTACCCGATTAAATAATGAAATAAATAGAAATTTTACTTTTTTAACTCAGTGCAAATTCTCCCATTACTTATCTTAACTAATTAGCAAATATTTTGAACTCTCTAAATTTCAGAATAATTGCCTTTCAGTATCTTCACTTGTATTTATTAAAATTAAATTAATGACAGATATTTCCCGCGGAAAAGAGAAAAATAAATTTAAGAAACATGTTAAACTAAGTCACTTTTTTCTTTAAGGTCTTGTAGAAGGCCAGCTAACAAATCGAGAAATTAATTATTTCTAATTTGACAGTCGGTTATATGTGTGGCTGTGATGTGAAATCAGAGAACAGTGAAATCACTACCGCTAAAAGGTTCTAAAATAACAGATTAATCACTGTTCACTCTACACAAAGGCGCCTCCTCCTGGAAATACTTATCCACCGCGCTTCGGTAGAATTAACTGTGAAAGGCTAATTTCACTCTAAATGGATTTCGTGGGCTTCACGCTGAGATAATGAATTTTTTCTTCCAAATTAGAAATTGACAAGGAAATATTAAGCTTTCTCAAACACAAATGGTAGCCATTTTTAACTACTGCTTGCAAAATAATTTGGTCCCGAATTGGTTTTAAGATTTATATTTTTTTTATAAATATAATTGATATCAGGATATCATGGGCAAGATATTGATGTCATCATTTTTTCATATCTATTTTCTATAATTATCATTTTTGTTTTTATACATTTCTATTATCTGATATTAAACAATGTTTGTAATAAAATAATTTTTGTGGGTAGATTTGATTAATTGTACCAGGATTACTTAACATCTGAATTCTTATATTCTCGTAAAAATTTATTCATTGTTTTAAATTGAGAGTCTTATACACTCTATGCAAATGAGTATCACTTTTCAAATGGTCAGCCTGTGTAGAAAATGGAAATTACTATTAGTTTTTTCAAGACAAAAGTGATAAATTAAAGTAATGAATTACTACAGGACTCATTCCTGTTGGTCCATATGAATAATGGGTATTTCAATTTTACTCTGAATATAATATAATTCAAAATGAAAAAGGATAAGTTATAAATGATAATTAATAAGCATCTTAATGACAGGGCTAATTAATTTAAATTTCATAAAATGAAGATAAGAAAGATATTTATTTGTATTTATTAAATAATAAAAATTGAAATTAATTAAACAAATATCTTTCTAAAAATGTTGTCTTTCTCTTTTATACTTGTGTTATGAATTTCCGTTCTCTTCTTTATCGTTTTGCCCTCTAGAAGAGCGATTTGAACTTGTTAACTTGGGTTGATGGCACTCCGTTCTTCGTCTGCCCCTTCTTCATGCAGAGTCTGCGTTCTTCAGTCCATTGTTTACCTGAGGTCTTCTTGGCTTTCTCCGTGGAAGAAAACTTTGCCGGAAGATTTGCAAAGACCTCGAGATGGTGGTGTCTCCTTTCATGTTTCGTTCCTCCAAGTCTTCTTTGATTTCTTCCAAACAGCTAATTTATGTCCTTCTTTGAATTTATTATACCAAGCAGCTTTATTGCTTATACAGCGTCGTCCATTCAGCCAATGTGACCATAGAATGTCAATTGCCTCCTGCGTACGTTACTGTTGAAATTATTGGAACTGTATTTACAGTTTCTTCTTCCGGGTTGGACCGTGTCAAGTTGTTGATATTTGCCGAGCTTTCGCACATCATGTGATGGCTTCTTCAGGGCTGAATAGAGAATAAGAGCTGTAAAAGAGAGATGACTGAAAACATCTCTCTTTTACAGATCTCATTCTCTATTCAGCCCTGAAGAAGCCATCACATGATGTGCGAAAGCCCGGCAACTATCAACAACTTGACACAGTCCAACCCGGAAGAAGAAACGGTAAATACATCTGACGACCGTCGAAGCCTACGTGAACATTGGTAACTGTGTAAAAATCAATAGTTTTCTTTTAATCAACATACCATTTACATGAACGGGACCGTTTCGTTCGTACTCTTTAATGTCATAAGTTTTGGAGTGAACTAGAGATGTAGTTTTCGAAGCGCAAAAAGCTTCTGGAAGGACAACTGTCTCGTAATGGCAAAGTTTCGCGTTTCGCGACATTACTCTTTTATTATAGTTATTCCACGTTATATCTTTCTAAATTAGCTTCCCTGTCCAATCCAGATCGTGCAATGATCTCTCCTAAACATTTGAAGAAAGGCACATTTGTAATTGTGCCACAATTCGTCGGTAATGAGATCTTAGGATCCATTAAGCCATGTTTTCTTATGACGAATCAAAGATTCGTATGACTGTTCTTGATGCTATCTGACGTAACCTCTCTCTGGTTTCTTCACTAGTCTTGGTAAAGATAGCTAGGTTATCAGCAAAGACACTTCACATTCTCTGTCCACGAGTTCCTATCTTCCATTTATTTTTCTCATTCTCTGGTGACTTCATTCAACACTGAGATAAACAGGAGCGGATAGAGACCATCTCCTTGTCGAACTCCTGTTGCCCTTCGTTCACCAAGAGACTTCACTTGAGATGCCAGTGAGAGTCTGGAGGACTATTTCACTGGTCTTTTTGTCCACACTCAGTTCTTTTAGGGTCCAAAATCGTCTATCTGTCGATATAGTCAAACGTAACATCCACATAGGTGATAATTTTTTTTTCTTTTATGAAAATACTTCTGTTTTAATTTTATGAAAAGATTCTTCTACTTTATATGACTAATACACCTAAATTATATATAAGACTCTACATTTTTTCTTAATTTTATTAATTACAAAAAAAAAAATATCATTCCCTCAAGTGGCCCAGGAGGGATGTATTTATTGTCGTCCCGCGGCGCACAAGAGAAAGCAAATTTGCATACATAGCTTCGTCCATTCTGCCGATGTGACCATAGAAATCAATTTTCTCTTGTGTACGATTTTGGTGACGTATCGGTTACTGTGTACAGATCAATAATCTTTCTTTTAATCCTTATACCATTTACATGAACATATATTTTTCTGAGATTTTTTTTTTTTTTTGTTCCTACTCTTCAATGGCCTTCTAGAGATGTTGTTTCCGTAGCATAAAAAGCTTCCACTTTTCTGGCTACCACACTGTTCTCATCAACACCAATTTTTTCCCATTGAATAAAGAATGGTACCCAATTAGGGATGGGTGTTCCTAATGAGCACATCAGGAATACTCTGTGTCAGAAAGTCAAATCTAACCGTGCACTGTGAGCTTCAACCCTAGGATTTTGGCTCAAAAGACCAGGACCTTGGGCATCAGACCACCGAGCTCCAAAATTGTATTAATTGCATACATAAATGCGTCTACTTTGCTGAAGTAATACAAATATCCCTCAAGTGTTGCTGTTGAACACGATTGCCAGTCGTAAAATGCTAGTACTTAACTTACTTACAATTAAAATATTTCAAAATTTTAAGTTTGGCTGATTTTTGGACCTTCCTCAAAGGCAACACTGTCAAGTCGTCACTTAAATAATACATCAAGCTGAAGGTGTTGAAATATGATGAAACCACTTAATTCCAATCTAATTAGAGATGAACTCATTTTTTTTCTCGTTGGATGTTTACTCTTTGAAAGTAGCAAAGAAATTTCAACAACATTTAAAAAAAAAAAGAAAAATAATAACTGATGTCTTTGTTTCGTCGTTTATATGGCGAACTGTCATCTCTCTGAAGATTAACTCAAGTTTTAAAGGTTTTCTCTATAAATGATAATTGGTTATAGAATTAAAAAAGTATTTTTTCAGCACTTTAAAGTTTATTATCTGTATTATTACTAAGTTCAAACTTTTTTATTGTTATTAATTTGCTATTGGTTCGGTAGTTAAATAATATTTAGGCGTCATAAATTTATAGTTAGGTTAATTATCCCCTCATCCCTCTACTCAGAACATTAAACAATTTTTTTCTGTTCTCATAAAATATGAGTGAAATGATTTATCTCTGTTCTGAAAAATTTTAATGACTTCTTTAGTGATCAAATTCTCTTTATTTTAATAGTTTAATCCGTATTTATTAATTAACCATTGCAATAAGAAATAAGACCATAGGTAATGGATGATTGTAGATATTTTAAGAGCTGAATATATAGCTAGGAATGCCTGTAGAATAAGAAATTCTTTCTGAGTACGTAGGACTGATAATCCTCTAGACGCGGTACTCTTAAAGATGAGAAACGAGTGGGCTCTGAGAAGAGACGGCTGTCTACTCGAAATATCTCTTTGAAGATATAATCCCTCGAGGAGGGCCCATAAATGTCACCAAACAACCCCGTCTCAAGATCCACACATATTTTCACAAGTTCCATTCCTATCAGGACGAAAATGAAGTCATAGGTGACACATCAAAATGTCTCCAAATCTCTCTCTCCTGTTCCTAGATCTTCATAATGTGTCAAATATGAGATCTTTATGACACTTTTCATATATTTGTATAGTTATTTTGTTTTTTTTTTGTTTTTTTTCTATAAGGCTATCACTTCTCCGGTCTTATTCAATCATTTACATCTCTAATGTACTTTATGGTAGTAAATTGAGGCTACACAGAAGTCTCCAGACACACTACAGAACCAGTTATTTATTTTATTTATTCATCCATAATCATTGATTACAACAATCAGAAAAAATTATATGCTTTTATTTTTAAACAAAAGCATTATTAACTGTTTCCAATAAAATAAAATATATACACATATCTCGTTATTCAAGTGTCTCGATGTGGCACATCAAGTGGCAAAAAAATAATGAACTTAAGAATTTCCCCATTTATCCATTAAACGTATAAAAAGATTTTCACAGTACCGAGTAAGTGCGTCTTAATTTGTACATTAATAATATATATATTATATATCTATATGTCTATAGACAGCTCTTTCTTGAGGTTTCACATGATTATAAAGAAGTTTTTTAAAAAAATTAAACAAAACTAATATTTCATTAATTTTTGTCCTCATATCAAATTGTAAAAATAAGAAATTTGTAATCTGTTTCCTCTGATTTAAAAAGATGTGATTAAAAACGCTGAATTAGAAATGAAAGTTGTCGGAAAGGCAAGAAGAAGGCATTTAAATTCCTTTTCTTTTTTGTTTTAATTTTCAATTGAAAATTTTCACCTGAAAGAAAGAACTACAAAAATCCAGCGCCCTTGTCAATGAATGGAGAAATAAATATCAATAACGTGTCAGAATATATAAATATTAATAAATAATCATACCTCTGACTGAATAAATAACAAATGGGTACTTTATATTCATGGAGTAGAACGGTTTGGAGAAGTTAATTTAGGAGGCAGTGAATCCTGTAGGATCCAATGAGAGAAGCTCCTGGTGACCAAAGGCCTTTTGAAAACTGAGAGCCACCAGATCAAGTCACTGAATTTTACTCTGCCGAAAAAAATGGTGTAAACCATCCACCATTCTGCCATCTGTTTGGATTATAATTTCGTAATTCTTTTGAAAAATTTTATTGATAAAATTAATTTTAGAATTAAATGATGATCACACATTGAAATAAATGATGATTAATAAATAATTTTGATAGGTACAAATAATTTTAAGTATAACTAAATATGTAAATTGCTTTATCTTATAAAAATAAATTATAGGCTCTAATTTATGGATCATAAAATTGCAATAAATAAATTTTTAAAAAAGGAATTTTTCGGGGTGAAAAAGTTTGAAATGTGAAATTCAGTCATGCAGAAACAGTAAGTTTGCAATAAATTAATTGGAATAATAATTTAAATCACTGATTTTGGTGGGGAAAAAAAAGCTAAAAATTAGTGAAACTAGCTCTAATAACTATTGTCTTACGCAGTAATTTATTTTCCATGCAATTTAAAAGTCATAGATAAATTTCCCAAGCAAAAAAATTGTAATGTTGGATGGCCTTTAGAATTATTGAAATTCTAATCTTTTGGTGTACCTCGACTTCTAATAATTCAATACTATTTCGTAATTACATAATAATATAATATGAATATGAATATGAAAATATAATATGAAATGAGGGCAATCGTGGTGTAGTGGTTAGCATGCATAACTCTCATGTCAAAGGTACTAGGATCGAATCTTATCTCAAGCCAATCATAGCCTAGGAAGTTGTCTTCGTGTCGCGATAAACTCTCAATGTTAGTACAACAACTACTCACCAGGTATTGCTACAATCGCATCGCAAATAGACAGAAGCACTGGGAAAAATTGCCCCCGGATTGCAGAGGTAGCAATTCATTTAAGAGAGAAAACCCCCTAATTACAAGTCCCCAATGACGAGTTGACGAATAAGTGTGTTCAACGTGCGTAGGAAGCACAGATCTCTTAGGTCTGGCCAAGGGAACAAGATAGCTACATCTATCAGCTTTACATTACTCACGTCTATAAATCCAACTGAATATATAAAATACATTACATATATTCATTTACGTGCATATATATAAATTCTGAACTTATTCATCTATCAGCTTTACATTACTCACGTCTATAAATCCAACTGAATATATAAAATACATTACATATATTCATTTACGTGTATATATATAAATTCTGAACTTATAAATAGTAAATAATGATTGTTCGTGGGTTTTGGCAATTCCAGTATTTAGGAATTTATACGTTCACTCCTCCCCATTTCTGTCTCCAGGTATCATTAAAATTTTTCAGAAACTAATGTGATCTTTTGACTATGAAAATATCCCTTTTTCAGGCATGATTAATACATTTTTCGTCGCTTTAATTTTTAAACATTTAAAGTTCAAAAAGTTAGAATGGGAACGTTGTCCCATTTTTGTTTATTGTTTTTACTCTTAATTTTTTTGTTTTAATATATCCCTCAAACATTNAAAATATAAAACACTTTTTCTTAAATATTATTGTTTCCATATAAATTTAAAACAATAAAGACTTAGAGAAATTTTCTTTCGAATATTTATGCATAAATATTTATTGTTTAAATTAACTTGCTAACACTACGTTTTGAGATGCTGAAGAGAGTTACATTGGTCTCAAAACTTACAAGGCGGAAATTTTAAATTATACTCTTTTTCTTGACTTTTTTTCTTTAACTCAATGAATATTTGTAGTAACGAATAATTCGAGATTTAAATTTGATATTTACTTCTTTTTTTTTCTATAAGAAATACTATTGCTTCACTGTTCCATGTGGCATACATAGACAACATTCCAGCGAGCACATAGTTTCGAAATGCCTGGAGAATTGCGACTGCCATTACAGTAATCTGGAAAATACTTGACTTGCATTGACTTTAATTTATGGGGATTGAGTTGGCAGCGTGGCGAGCCGTCCCGACAAACCTCGCAGGAATCCGACAATCATGGCGACCGGACTACGTTCCACGATAATAGTCTCTAGGCGATTATCATGGCCCAACTAACAATCAATAGCCTTCACAGCATTTCTTTTGCTATTTTCCAACCTGTCAGCTGTAGAAGACAGAATCAACAAGCGATCAGAGACTTAAGTTGAAATCGCATCAAACCACGACGAAGGTCGAGGGTAAGGGAACTCAACACTGGGGAGGGTGTTCAGTTATGTCTCATTTTTACAGCGTTCAGTAAAGAATGGCATCCAAATTGGGCTGGTTACTACCAGAAGCACACATGAATCCATAGAGTCAAATTGGAATAAGTGTACGGAGAATACGAAATCTAACGAAATACCAAATCTTCTTACCATTCCTTTACGCACCTCAACTTAACCTTCTACAACTCCATACCCTTCAACTGTCATCACTCCTCTTCTCTCACCCTGTTCGAATTCTGATGGTTCTCCTTTGTTCTAGCACTTCAGAAAGACGCGAAGCTCATGCCTCGAAGTTAAATATAATATATTATTGTTCTAATGACATTTTCATTTCATTTATTTTATAATACAGTTTCTTTTTTTTTGTTCGGTGAACTCTTGTTATGTAGGATATACAAATGAAAAACTATTATAATTTTCATAAAATGTTTTCCAAATGATGCTATTCGATTGTTATAGTACTTTTTCCTTCTGGGTTAGAATATAGGAGCACTCATTATAAGATGACTGAGCTCTGAGGATGGAATCACTGCTTCTGAAAGCGCTCAGCAACAAGAGAGAAATACATAAAAAGTAGGAAGTATTGGATATTATTAGGGTTATCATCGTAATTGTCATCAGCTTCGCTACTAGAGCAAATAATTGAACTTTTTTTTTTATTCACACGGAGTTGTAATTATTTTCTAATTTGATTTAGTTTCATTCGTGACTGAATTCAGATTATGGTATTTTTTAAAGGCTCAACAACATTTAGTAAAACTATTCTTTTTTTTAACTTGAAAAGTTAAATGCTTTCGTCAATAAAAATATAATAAATGCATATAAAAAATATCTTCAATAATTAATAAATAAGCTTAGATATACATTATAAATCATCTCTGTGAGTAATTAAGTTATTAAATGTACCTTAGGTAATACTAAGCTAGAAATTAGCTTCAAAAGTGCGATATAAAGATTTAAAAAAAGAAAGTATTAAAATAGGAAGACCAACTTCGCCTTTCGAAACTTATAGCTCCATCATCAGAGCCCGAGAATCTTCAAACCGCGAGCTTGCGATTGGCTCATTGATTAGTTCAATTCGCAAGTTTTACAAAAAAAAAATAGTTGCTTAGTGTTAATTAATTGTTAATTGAAGAATTGAAATTCTCTTCAAACAGAGGCATAGCGCTTTAGGAACTACATTTTCAGAGCCCAAGAATCTTGAATATGCGAGTCATGCGAAGGACATCCTGATGATTCCTAAGCTCTGAAGATGTCCTGAAGCGCCTTGCTGAAGGCTTTTAGGGATAATTAGAGCATAGATTGCATTTCTATTTAGTCCTCGTTTGCCCCAGGACATTCAATAAAAAGAACTTTCAAATGCTGATTTGCAGACTTGCATTGCAGCGTCTGGAGGCAGCGTACAAGATTAATACATCGCACTTTCATCGTTGATCAGTACGAGGCGTATGTTGTCGATGGAAGAAGTTTATAGAGTGTGTTTTCCTTGTTTCCTTAGAGCTGATTCGGCTCTATTGTTCTTTTGAGAGCCATTCTCTACAAAAATAAACATGGCGGTGCACAATGTACCGAAATGAGAAGTGAGTGGTGTCGCGTACCGGATCTCGGTGTGTCTGACAGATCAGCTGATCAATGGAGGGGAACAGGTGTCGGCGGCAGCTGATTTAGAAAGGGTATCGCGAGTGGAGGGGAGGGCCGCAAATTACCCCTCCCCCCACCAGCCGCTCCTCCCCGCCCGCCCGTCCCGTATATAATGATGCGTCCTTCCATAATGGGGTGGCTAGAAGGAGAGAGAGTTCTGACGTAACACCAGCTCTATATGTATATTAGTGCTACAGCTGCAATCCACAGTTTTACTCCCCACACTAAACCACTCATTTCAGTTTACGCCCGGCTATTTAACCCTCACGACTCCCGGATATGTCCCAACCTCCTGGAGAACTGTTCCAGGTAACGTGGGAAGTTCCATCTGTTATTTCCAGCTTTCTAGATACTTCTCCTTGGCAAATTTCCAGCAAGACGACACTCTATAGACTTTTGCAAAAAAATGTAAAAGATCTACGGGAAGAGGATTGTCAGGAATTGTATACTAGAAAATAAATGACATTAATGAAAGTCACATGAAGAGAGGAGGTGACCAGTGTCACCACTCTCAAATTATTTACAGACTATGTACCCAGGAGGTTGCGGGGCCATTTTTGTTTGAGTCGTCGGGGAGGGTTGTAGGGGTTGGAGTTGGAAGACAAGGTCTGTGCTAGTGGATAAGGATGGAATGGCATTTTACTGTGGAAAAAGCTGAAGCGGGAAGAAATTAGATCCTAAACAAAAGGAATATTAAAATCGTGGTGAAGAGAGGAATTAGATACGTAATAGGGAGCATTTGCAATTATTCGGAGGGTTTTGGATTGAAAGGACTGAATTCGTTGGATGTTGGAAGGCTTGGCGGCACTCCAGATTTCTACTCCGTAAGTCCAGATTGGTCGTAATAAGGTTTTGTAGAGCTTCAGTTTGTTTTCAATCGTAAGATTGGAGTTATTGCTCATGAGTCTGTATAGAAGTCCATATCGTCGATTGAGTTCTTGTCTTTTAATTTCAGTGCGTTCGCCCCATGTAAGTCGTGAGTCAAGATGGAACCCAAGGTAACTAACGGAGTTTGAATGTGGTAAAGGAATATCGTTAAATTTCAAAATTTCAGAGAAGTCTTTTTTCCGCAGTTGGAAATTAACTTGAACGCATTTTGCTTCTCCATTTGCCACACTATTGTTTGATTTTTTCGAAGTGATCCTGAAGGTTTTTGGAAGCAGTTTAAGGATCGGGATGGGAGGATGGGATAGCTTTGTCGTCCGCAAATAGAGCTAAGAGGGTACTTGGATGGGTAGGGATGTCAGCAGTGTATAGGATGAATGGGATAGGTCCAAGCACACAACCTTGAGAAACTCCCGCTTCCACTTGGTAGAAATCGGTAATTTTTTCCTAAAATAGTTTATAATTTGAATCCATTAATTTTTGTCGTAAGCCTAAATAATAATAAAGATATTCTTAGTATTTTTGATTTTAGCTAATTATGAGCACTAGAAACGATTTGCATGAAGAGGCTGAAATATCGAATGCGTTTTTCTAGTTGAAAAAGAGAGAAGTCCAACCATTAGTTACATTCTTAATTTTATTTATTTGGTTTGCGACTTTTTAATAAATTTTATTTAACGTAAATTTTATTATATTCTTTAATTACTTTGAAACTGCAATAAACTATAATCGAAAAATGGTGGGGTGTCGGACAAATTTCAAAATAAATTCGCCGCAAAAAATGGATTATTATTATTTAAGTATTTAATTACTATTACAGTACAATTATTATATTTAAAGTGTATTATTATCTTAAAGAGTGATCACTATGCCCTTCCGAAACTGCCTTTCATCCCACTTCCATTGGATGTACTTCTGAAATCCTCACTCCGAATGGAATACCATCTCTCTTGATACTAAGCCTAATGTCAATCCATCGCCAATTCCACATCACCATCTGCCTTCCACTCACTTCTAGATCCTCAAACAAAGTAATCTCTTTCTCCACTAGTAACAAACTACCTCATCTACATACTCCCCTCAAAGACCCCATACCCATCTCCAAATAGTCTGACGTAGTTTATAAGCTCCGTGTTCGGAGACTGATCGTTCTGATTCATGTTTACCAAATGAAAAGATCTGTTCGGGAAAAGGATTAGAAAATACCAAAATAACCTTTAAGATGTCTAATTCTCGCACTACGCTGTCAATAGCGTTCCTGTACTGAGCCTTTCCTTAAGGAATTACTGATAACGGAATTTATACAGATTTGTCTCAATCCCGCCTCGACGAGTAACAGGCAGGACAATGATTCCTATAACCTATACCAATGTTTACAGAAAAATACAGTGGAAAACTCCTGATAACAGGACTCTTGTAGGCACTCTTCAGCTTCCTTTGAAGTTGTTCCCGTCTGAATTCCTTCTCTTCCCTGGACCTAATCCCTCTCCTTTGATCTGCAGACAGGATGTGACTTACAACCTCTCCCCTCTACTCTCTCCTTTGGTGCACTTTATCTGTCGTCCTAGATGTGACAAGACTCACGCTAGATTCCTCCTTACATCACTATAGTCACTTATATATTATTTTATGTAATAAAATTAGAGTATATATATA
>KZ806869.1:964373-975571 GCA_000696205.2 Oncopeltus fasciatus
TATATATATTCAATATTATATGAAGGGTTTATTTAAAGTAATTTCATTCATTTCATTATATTTTCGATTCCATTTTTTACTAAAATCCTTCTTTGCCTTACCCATTAGTCTCCAGCTCAGAAGCCAGAGCCTACACCAAGGAGGTCTCTTACAACCATAAATCAACCCATCAGACTCATGAGGAGTGACATCATGAAACCCCTTATTTCGTGAAACAAATTACTCTCTGAAAGTATATTTGTGTTATTTTCGTTTACTTATTAAATTAGTTTTCATGAATTATCAATATATCCTACTTTCGTATAGGGTTTCATGGTCTGCAGAAATATTTACATATTTTTTTCCGGACTTGACCATATCAAAAAGTTGTATTTTGTCGGTTTTTCGCACGTCCTATGATGGCTTTTTCGGAGCTGAAAGGAAAAATAGTAATGAGCGAATTTATTCTACATCCAGCCCGGAATAATTCATCAAAGAATGTGCACAAATTGATCAAAAAATAATTTTTTTCGACATGGTCAAGCCCGTAAGAAGAGTTTATGAATACATTCTATTTCATTTTGCCTATTTTTTCGAATATAATGCGAAATAAAAATAGTAGAAATCACAGGTTAAATTTATTTTTATTACTCTTAGTACAATAAAAATACATTTTTATATTAGTAGTAAACATTTTTTTAATTACTGTCAACCTCTGCAAATCTTTTAAGCATTCAAAACATATGGCGTCATTTGCCTATTTGCTGTGGAAATATATATGTGTATATATAAGTTGTGTGAGTGTGATATGAATTATCAGTATATGCTGTTTTCTTATTCCTTCCATTTCGGATTTTTTTGTAAAACAAAAATAACAGAAGAAGAAAGTTTAAATTTACTTTTATTATCATTTAAAAATACTAACACAGCTTTTCTAAGTAAGAAAATGATTTCTGGAAACGAGGGGGAGTAATACCCTACTAAATTTTTCTCTTTTCCTCTCCTAGCTTCAAATAAAGATATACTCGGAATGAAGTAGTTAAGGGGGGATAAGCCCCCATTCCACGTGAAATACGGTTCTGGAGCCGAGGGTTTCTTTAGGTAAATGGTGTATAGCACAGCTGCGGCTGAGTTATTGTAGTAGGCAAACTCCACAACTCACGTCAGTCCGGGAGGATTCTTTTGTAGGGAGGATTCGAGTCCCGTCGCTGCTCATCGGAAATATTTCCTGGTCGTGTTTACCCTGCACGTATACTGTTTGCTGGAGGGTTAATGGGGTGTACTCCAACTACTCTTGGTGGAACCCCGGGTATTTGTGATAAACACAGAGAATCGCGTACTTCTTTGGATCAGGAAGTAAATACTTTTTATAACAAAAAAAAATAATAGATTATTTATGATAAATAATAATATTGTACTTTTATGGCAGATAAATATAAAAAAAATAAGAAGACAGTTGGTTGACCATAGAACTTTATGAGTAAGAACTAGTCAGGAATTATGTCTTACAAATTTCATCCCTCCCCTGCCAACCTCCCCCATTTTCACCCCTAAAATACTTATCACTCTTGAATAAGTTACAGTAGAGCAGGAGACTCTCTCCCACCATCACCCCTATTGCTGAGAAGAAGACCAGAAATTTAGGCCGAAACTTTAGCCCACAATACTCATTAATTTAGTTGTGGTATATTTTCCCACGTAAATTTTAAACAATTAATGCGAGGGAATTGAATAAAAAATCTATCTGTCCCAGCCAGATAATAAGTTATCTGGCTTGTCCCGGTGGTGAAATGGTAGCATTCGTGCCCGAAAAGCGGGACAGATAGATTTTTATTCTATTCCCTCTCATTAATTGTTGTAAATTTACGTGGGATAGAAAACCACAGGGAAATTAATATTTATAAATAAAAGTATAGTGATCAATAGATAATGAAACCGCGTATTCTTAGCAGATTTCTCAGTCTTCATTGGGATATGAATAAGAATTAATTGAGAAAATTAAAATTACCATCTGCAGAAAGATGTAAGTATATGTATTATCATTGTAACTGGCTCTAGATTAGTGAAGGGGAAAAACTCAAAAACAGCACAGTTATATATATTCTTAAATATTTATTAACTAAAGAACTTTAGTAAAAATTCATACAACATAAATCATATAAAATTTATATCCATACATCTTATGTTCAATAAACTATTGCGTATCTCTAATTATAACGAAGATATCAAAATTATATTTTTTTTTTTATCTTATTCCAAATCCTAACACTCCTCTATCTTGGTACAAATGTATTTTTCAACTATGTGCAATAAGAACGTCAAAATACATCAAAAGGAGAGTTTTTTTTTACCGTAGATATTATTATTAGATGATTTTAGTTGGGGTTCGGTCAAGGTAGATCCAAAAAACACAAATTTAAAAGCAGTCATGGAAATGGGAACTTAGGGACAGGACGTCCTCTCTCGTTTTCATGATAGCCCTGAAGATGGCTTACAATGTAAGCCGAAACTTTGGCAGATAATCCTTTATTAAAAATTACATTTTTAAAATTTGTGTTTTTTGGATCTACCTTGACCGAACCCCAACTAAAATCATCTAAGAGTCAAAATACATCATTTAGTTAATATATTTTAGAAAGAAACCCTTGACTTCTAATTTTTTCATGTAAATATTTTCTTTAACTTGCATATTTCTTAAAAATAAATATGTAAGAAAACTAAATTTTACAGAAATAGGTTTTTATTACATTTTTCCTTGTCAGTAATAATAACACAAATATTACGGTTTCAAATTTAAATATCTCCCTATACCCCACCCTCTCCCATTATACTTATCGTTATTATTAGCGTTACGAAGACTTAATTTATAAAATTGGTGTAAAATATAATTATCCAACTATTATAATCAATAACCTTTTATTTTAAATAAAAAATGCATATTATGAAATGAAAAAACATGGATAAGAGCTGCCCCTTTTTTTCCCCCAACACACTAGTGTCAGCCTCAGTGATCTTACAATTTACCCCCATTGCCTTCTACATCTTGTAAGAATACATTTTTTTCATTTACTCACATATAAGTTTATCTTAATGAAACATGCGAAAATCACTTAGAATACGCATCTACTGCGTGACAGATTAGACTTTTTTTCTTGACCAAAGAAAATTTCCACTCAAAAGTAAATTTCTTCTGTTATTTTGTACAAAACTACCTTTTTTCTATTTTTAAAACTGATATGAATAAAAATCCAGTTGTGATTTCAAGGTTAAATTAACGGAGAAAAAAATTTACAGTGTAATGTATTTTTTAATGAAATAAATATCTTATAGTATTAAAATTTGAAATTTACGTTCTACAATTATATTAAAGTAAAAAAAAAATTACCTGAAAACATTGACCATATAAATAAATACCAAGAAGGTAAAGAGAGAGATAAAATTTCTTTAGACCAGTAATAAGCTCCTGCGGAATTCCAAAATTACCTGAGCGCAGACATCGGATCCCCTTAAAAACTGGAAATATATATATTTCCCTATGGTTGCCCCATTTCATCAGATCTCCTGATAGTAAGGGTTGTTATTGGGACTTTATTGCGAAAAAAATTAAATAGATTTTATTACTGGCAAGCTATCTCTTCCAGAAAAAACCTCGGAAGTTATGTGAATATATCAAATAAAAATATAAACAACAAATTTGTGTAACCCCTTCTTTTATAGCAGTTAAAAGAAAAAATAAAATTATACTGAACTAGGCGTCCAAACATATTTCTACGATTTTCAGGGGACATTTGAACTCGTATCTTAATTTTATTTGAATAAAATGTCTATAAACTAGTTTCATTTTAAAAAAAAATGTTTTCTTTTATTTTAAGATTCAATTATTTCCTTATTATTCGTTTTATTATTATAAAATAAATTTAAGGCACGAAAATTTCTTTCTACATCGGTTTAACATATTCGCTCAATTTGTTCACATGGACATTTTTTTTTTCAGGAGAACAACAGAAGACCTCGAAATTTTTTTTAAATATTAAAAACTGGAATTCGATTTTTTGATATACCTTTAATTTTTTTTTATTGTTATAATAATTATAGCAATCTACGTTTATGACAAATTTAAAAAAAAAATAGAATGATGAAAAAATACGCTAAATTTCATACTGCTCAGAAATATAAGAAAAATTTCATCACACAGGGGTGTGTTAGCTGTGTAAGCTAAGCAGAGTTCCCACGTTGAACTAAATTTAGACAGATAAGGTGTTACAAGCTAGAGAAAGCTATAGGCAACAAGGGCAATGAGAGGCTGCCTATAGAGTAGCCGGGGGGGGAGAAAGAGGGAATAACCTACTCTCTTAGTTACATTCTTAAATATCTTCTTTTTGAACGTTATAATGAAAATACTTCATAATTAAAGTGATTATATAAAAAATTATATATTAAACCTATTATCTAGCATAAACGTGTACGTAACATTCATAATAACTTATGACTTCACTTGAACAGACATACCAACATTTGATACACTACTTACTGACTACAGGACAGAACTAACAAGAAAGGCACTACTGAAATATGGAAAATGGCCAGTAGAAGGAAATTTATTGATGAACAAATTACTACCAGAATTCAAAACATTCCTTAAAATCTCTCCTGGAAAAATTATACACATAAATGAGAGATAATCATAATTCAATTAACACATTGAGTTTACAATATATACAATTGAAACCGTATATTTATTTAAATATTCAGTCTTGTATAGTTTTTATTTCATTTCTTGTTCATATTTTTAATTAATTTCAATTTTTTTTTTTTTTCATTTCATTCATTCTATTTTGTTACAAATCTTCTTGTCTCGTTCTTTTGTTCTTTAGTTGTTAGTTATTGTCTACTTTATTATTATTTTTTTGTTAATTGTATATTATAATCAACTAATGTAATTATTTACTATACATGTACATTGAATACAGTATTTTCATGGTATGAACAGATTAAACTCCCTTATGGCTGGGTTTATGTTATGTGGGGAAAAAAAAACATTCATTATAACAAAGACATTAAGATTATATTTTTTGGTTATTCCACAAAGGCCCCTTATCCCACTTTTCCGAGCGATAAAGTAATTAAAAACGAAAATACTGAATCTCCTTCGTCGCTCAGGAGCTGTGTAACCAAAGCAGATCCTTTATTAAAGATTGATAAAAATGAGAATAATGGCAAAACATACTCTCACTTATTGTTGTTACATTTGTCAATTCCTTCCTTAGCAAGCACTTTTCGTCAATCTGTAAAAAAAACCATGAACTTTAAAATAAAACGTATACCTATTATTTTCTATAATCTTCTTCCAAAATAAAGATATTACGATAATAAATTTTTGTCTCCTTCTAAAATTTAAATTTATAACATTTATGTTCCATTTTAAAGACTGTAATTTTAATTGCTGGATAGGACCACTTATTATTATAATAAGGATACAAAATTTTATATTACATGGGGTAAAGGAGGGGTTTTAAGGAAAATAAGAATTTATGTCGTAATTTCTTCGTTGTTATTTGAGCTACGAAAGACCTAATGTATCATACAAGGTGGAAAATGTAGTTTTTGAATGTTTATATTTTGTAACCAAGCTCTGAAATTCCACGGTCTGAAGAGATCACCCCAAGATGGCAGACCTTGAAGTAGGATAGTTCAAATTTAGTTTCCCAACGAGAGAGAGCACTATCCTTCAAAGGACTCTAAGTTTCGTCAAATATGCAAGGATACGGGACCGAACTCCAAGGACTCGTAGTAAAATACACAGGATATTGGTCCCTGCTTTTCTTTACTTACTCTACCTTCTCTATATGAAATACGAGCAAATTATCCATAAGATACGGTTATAATCTACTGAACATTAAAGAAAATATATAGGAAAGTAACTCAATTTATCTATTAATTTATTTATCTTAAATTTTGTAAGTAGACTTTGATCGTGAACCTTTGAAATAAATAATTTATGAACTTGGTGGGGGTGGGNTTTTGGAAGGATTCTGGCATTTGTAATAGGCTTATTCAAAAATTTTTTTTCCAGAGCAGTGGGTGTATTTTTTGAAATCTAAAAGACCTACGATAACGTCAAAAAGAAATTGGATAGAATAAAATATTTGAACGGAGCTGCTGAAGGGAGTTTCTAAAGTTCAAATTGTTTTATGGAAAAAATATGGGTATGGAGAAATTAAATTTCCAGTTGTAAAAATATATTTAGTGGCTCAAAATGAGAGTTTGTTGACCGTAGATTTTACTCTAAGATGATTTTAGTTGGGGTTCGGTCTATATATATATATATATATTTAAAGACTAGGAAAGCATGAGACGATAGATACATACGGGAAGGATGCCAACTACTTCATTTCTTCAGAGGAGGAAATTCGAGTTACTTAGAAATCGCTATTAGTTACTTCCAGGCCTGCCTCGTCTCTTCCGCATAGTTTACACAGTCATTGTTAAGTTAGTGTAGCTTAGTTTCACTTTCCTTTTCAGATCGCGTGCCTCAGAGCGTCGGGTAAGTCGTGGCCTTTGCAATTTATATTTTACATTTATTTATCTATTAGTATATGTAAGGACAGTAGTTGCGATTGTTAGCTGTAATTAGTAGGTGTACTTATTTGCTATAATAAATTAGCTTCAATTCATCTATGTTCTTAATTATTATATGGACCAGTAGACCATAATAATTTGATGTATACATATATACGTATTATATGTACTCGATGGTGTCAGTACTCAAGTACAAAATATGGTGCATGTTGCTGTAGTAGAACATTAGAAGATCGCGTAAAGGAATACCGCTCAGTTTATACTTTTCTCGCGCGTAAGTATGTGCGTACAAACACAGAACATGGCGGATAGCGTTCTAGAATGCTAATTCCCATCAGAGCTTGAGGGGCCCACGTAACCCTCACTCCTCTGTTACTCCCTGACAAATCGAGAATTAATTCCCGGTGGGAAGAGGCGTGGATAACACAGCGACGTACCTAGGTCTGGAAGAGCGAGGAGCAAACGAGACCTAAATAATAGCTCCGTTCTCAGCGAGATGGGAGTTGAATTTCAAATGAACGGGAGATTTATCGGTGCCTTTTGTACATTTTGACCAGTCTAATTGTTCTTTGTCTCTCGTTCGTATTCCTTGACCGCTTAGTCAAGTTGTCAAATCTCTCCAGACACCGCCCTCCTTTGCTTCAGCTATGCTCCAGTGATAGCCATGACTAATCCTACATGGGCGTATATTGCACCAGATATACCCTAAAAAAATCCAGCTATTCCATAAAGTAAATTTCGAAATAATCATATTATCTGTATGTTGTGTTGTAATTGTCCGCGTTGTAGTATTGTGATGCAAAATTTGTAAAGTAAAAGAAGCTTAAGCTGTTTTTGAGCTTTTTGTTCAAGCTACAAGAGGGGTTCGTTTATTGAATAATCTGAAATGAGGAGATTAAGGATGGGAAGAAAATTTAAAACTTGGTAATTTTAAGCGTAAAAAATTGTATACTTCGTAGTTTTTTTTTTTTTTTTAAGGTTAAATAATTTTCTAGTATTTACATTCTACAATACTTTTAAAGAAAAATAATCATAATTAAAACACATAAAATATACCCAATGGGCTCCCTTATTTTTTTTAAATACAAGAACCAAATTTGAAATTTATGAGTCCTATAGCAAACAGTTGTTAAATTCATTTTAGGATGAAATCTAATGATAAGGTGAGGAAAAGGTTCAGAGTAAGACAAACATTTTACACGCAATATCTCCCAATATTGGTTATTTTTACAAAAAATTTAAATATTTTGAACGATGTCAAACTTAATTTTTTAACAGTAATGTTTTTTATGGCATTTTTAAGAAAGACGGTTCTTGTAGAATGTATTCAAGAGTGTTGATAAATAAGTTGACAGCTTACCCCTCTTTTCTCCCCTCTATTTATATGTCATACAAACCATAAAAGAATTGAAAATCATAAAATGTATTTATTTTTTAAGTTCCCATAAAATCATTTTTTCTCGTTTAATTATATTTTTTTATCAATTTGCAAAGGTTATAATAATATTCGATACATACTAAAACCCACATAAACACCATAAAATTTTCGATAGGCCTGTACTGTATTTTTTTCTTTTCGGAAGCAAAAAAACAAGAAAGCAAAACATGACTTCGAGAATCCTATTTTTAAATCAATTTATATAGATCAAGAACACACACGATTGTGTGTGAGCTTGAAATAGCGTCCGCAATTTTATTAAATTTTAGTTCACATTTAGTATAATTTTATTTTATATTAATTTAATATAACTTTTTTTTTAAACTTTGATTCAGTTTCTTAGTTATAACTTATGTAAATTAGGAATCATTATATTTTTGTTATTATTAGTGTTACAAATGTGTTAAATATAATTCTATAACAAAAAAAAAAGTTCATATTAAGAAAAATATTTATTGTTGTGCTCTATTATTTTTGAGATATACTAAAATGAATTTGGTTTTTAGGTTTTTTACTGCAAACCTTTAAAAAAAAAATTATTTATGACTGAGGAAAAGGAGATATTTAGTTGACCCAATAATAACGGAAATTTACAATCTTAGCACCTTTGTTGTTACTTAAGTTTTAAAAAAGTTTAAATAGGTGTAAAATATAATTTTCCAACGCAAATCTAATACAGTATTTTAACGGAAAAAAAATACCGATTGTTAATGGAGAAATTCACAAATGCAATTACAATGTGTGAACTCATCCCCACTCTTACCTTCCCCGTCATCCTAGAGTGATTTGTAAATTTTAGTTATTTCTTATTAGATGATTTTAGTTGGGGTTCGGTCAAGGTAGATCCAAAAAAAAATACAAATTAAAAAAAAAAGGTTTATTTTTTTAAAATAGATTATCTGAAGACGAGAGAGTTCCTAAGTTCACATTTCCATGACTGGTAGAACCAGATAATCTTTTTTAAAAAAATACTTTTTTTTTTTTAATTTGTATTTTTTTTTTTTGGATCTACCTTGACCGAACTCCAACTAAAATCATCTAATAATTATATCTACGGAAAAAAAAAAATTTCCTTTAGTTATTTACATTCATCTTCAATGAACCATGGGAAAGGATAAGACGAACTTTTTTTATTTAGTTTTTGGATGATAAAATAAGACACTGAATGTTAAGTATTTTCTCGGAGTATTAAAGTATAAGTACTTTATATCCTCTGGCTCGTGGATTTTTTTACGAAAACTTGCTAACACACAAGGGCATACTTCAAAATGTAGGAATATTTATTTACCCAGAATCCTATGGAACTCAAAATTCATTAAAATATCGAAGCCGGGGGGTTTTTTTTTTTTGGGGGGGGGGGGTTGTTTTTTTATCGCTACGATTGGAGTAGTCTAAAAAGAAGTAGGATCTGAGGAAGAGGGTAGAGCCGGGACACACATAAACATGGCAGACAGTCTGCTAATAACCAGATTATGGTAATTCTATGGTACCATTCTCCGGCAATTACCGACCGGCCACCCGAGAGCTTGCCTACTTTATATATGACTCTCGTATACACTCTCTTTTCGTCTTATTTATCTCACCCCGGGCGGTTTTATCTCATCTCCCCTCTTCGGATTAGTATCTTCTGCATACAGATAGTGTATTCAGCGGCCTGGCTCCCGGAGCCACGATCAGCCGCGTCTCGATATTTTATCAGGAATTTATTAAAACTTCTCTAAAAATGGCTTTTCAATAAGCCAAAGTAGACAATGCATCACATGGGAAATTTTAGATACCAGTCTTAGGTGGCTCCTTATATGTTTTTGAAGAGAATCTTTACATTTTGTAAAATTTGTTTGGTGGAGAGAGGGTTTAGAGAATTTGAAGAATTTTTTTTTTTTTAAATTAAGAAAAATAATGATTAATAATTTACAGACTTTAGAGGTTTTAAGAAAAATAACACTTACTGCTGATGGTGTTATTCACGACCCACAGTCAATAATTGATTTTTGGAAACCTAATATGGTTGGGTGTTCCCCGGACTATGTCACTAATCCCACGCATCAGTACAAATAGAAGCACAGAAAGAAAAATAGTAAATGTTCATTGTAGGGTATTCAACCTGTGACGTCTGGCTCAAAAGTTCAGTAATATATCCAGAAGATTTTTCTCATTTTAGCAGATTTCTATAAGTTAAATCAAGCTATGACATAAAAAGATCACACCAATTCTACATTTGAGAAGATAAAAATATAATCCATTTAAAATTTTACTTATACATTTTTAATTAAAGTAGACTGTAAATAAATTCGCTATTTAAGTTTTTTTTCCGTTGTTTCGTTTGTTTTTTTCATCACATACATATAGGTATTCTCTTGATAAAACCATTAAATTAAAGTTTTATCCAGTAAATATTTTCATTAATAACAGATAACTGTTCCACTACCAGTAAAACAATAAAATTCCGGGCTGTCAATGCTCTCAACTTATTTGTGCACAAACGCACTGAACACACCTGTAACAATTATAAATGTTTCAAGTGATTTTAAAGTTAAAATTCCTTCATTTAGGAACTGCGTAAACTGAGCGAATTTCTCGTTAATGCAGTAGATTAATATTTAAATTGGAACTTCACATGTGATGTAACCCTCACACTTATAAACTGTTACTTGTATCAATAATTATAAGTATATGTTACGCCCTACTCCTATTGACTAGAGCACTATATGTATAATATTGAACATTTTATATTTTAACTACTCCAAAGTAGGATTTGCGAAGATCTGATGAAACCAATAATTTGGTTTTTATACCAAAAAAAATTCTTTTTTAGATTAATTTAGAGAATATAACAGTTAATTATTGTAAAAGGTATTTCATTTTTAATAGTTCAATTAAATTTTATGCTCGCTACAAAATCACTTATTTTGACTGAATATTACTAATATAAGTAGTTTTCAAAATAAAGTAATAAATATCACGAGTTCTTACTTAAAACGATAAAAAGTATAGCTCTTAAAATTAATAACAATAAATTTGTCAGGCTTGGCTTCCTATCAGCTCATTTTGTAAATTCACTCCTACAAGCGAGACGTACTTAAATTTTAACGTTCTTTTTTAATCACTCTTATAATAATCGTTTTCTAAAGAGATATCGTTGAGATGCCTAGAGAAAATTAGCTCAAAAGAGAGGAATATCAGGATTTTACTGCTTTTTTTT
>KZ806870.1:0-10761 GCA_000696205.2 Oncopeltus fasciatus
AAAAAAAATACCAGATTGGTCAGATGTTCACGTAGGCTTCGACGGTCGTCAGATATATTTAAATATATAAATACACCTGACGGTAAAATACAAGGTGTAAATAAAAGCTAATTGTTTTGTCTTTTTACTTTTAAATACTGAGTGTTTTCAAAACCAAAGGTTTAATCTACAAAGCTTAGACAGTTGAGAGATGTCCTTTCAAGGACACTGTCTGTCCCTTATTATAGTATTATAGAACAGACGGTGTCCTAGAAAGTGAAGAATTTTATTTTATTTTGTAACTTCATTCAAAATTTGACTCTGACAAGGTCAGTAGCAGATGATGATAATGTCATCAAGAATTTAATATATTTACTACTAACTGAGTACAAGAATAAAGTTATTTGTTAGTTGATTACATGAATAAGAATGGTTCTGAATATTTTCTATGAATTAAAAATTAAATATGTAATTTTTCTATTATATTATTACATTTAATATAAATTTAATATANTATAAATTTAATATAATTGAAAATAATATTCATTGTATATTCATTTCAAATTTGAATAAAAAATTATAAATAGACATACAAATACTAGGTGAAAAATTAATTATAGCACAGAGGTTATATCAAGACGACAGATAAGTGGAGTGCCTAATTATAGATTGTTAACTATAATGTTATATACTGTATATGAAAGGAAACTAAATTTAAATTCAAATGGAGAGATTATTAGAAGAGAATTTTCTTAGGACTATCATACCTTCTATTATCTGTCTTCATTGGTTTCTGCAAACCATTTTCTGTTGGCGAGCGCTTTCGGACATTGTCCATCCTCGTGGCCGAATACATGTGTTCAGTGTCACTGTCTGTATTCAACTGCAGATGGTTTGCAGAATCCAAAGAAGAGGAATAGGAAATGGCCTCGTGACCTTCTCATTGCCAAAACTTCATAAAAATTATATGAAGAAGAAAATAAGATAAAAGAAAGAAAAGAGGAAGAAAAAACAAACAAAAAAAAACAAAAACCTGTTCATAAAAAACCTGTAAATAGAGATTTAGGAGTTCTGCTATTGGGCAGCTTCTCCATCTCTTTATTTTTTTTTTCTGGCTCCCTTTGCATTTCTTGTATAAAATTTAACATGGGATTACACACCATAACTAATATCATTATTTAAACTATAATGTTAAGTACCATACCTTCTATTATCCGTCTTCATTGGTTTCTGCAAACCATCTTCTGTTGGCGAGCGCTTTGGGACATTGTCCATCTTCATGGCTGAATACATGTGTTCACTGTCACTGTCTGTATTTAACTGCCTTGAACTACAGTTGAATACAGACAGTGACAGTGAACACATGTATTCGGCCATGAAGATGGACAATGTCCCAAAGCGCTCGCCAACAGAAGATGGTTTGCAGAAACCAATGAAGACGGATAATAGAAGGTATGTTAGTTCTATATTCATTGGTAGTGAAAATAACCTTTTAAATTTTCTTAGGGTTCGGTCAAAGTTATCCAAAAAATCTGCCATCCATTTTTTTATTATCTACCAACATTTCAGCTTACATTGTACGCCATTCTCAGGGCTGTTAAAATACAATGTTATATATTAATAATAAAATTTAAAAAAAAAAGTGATATACGTTATTATTAAATATAATTGCCATAACTAGAAGTAATGTGATATCAAATGCTATGGAAAAACAATAACACTACTCCCTTTGTACCTACCGCCTCACATCCCCACCCTACCACTACCCACATTGTTCATCTTAAATTTTTTCTATTCCTAAACCTTACCCCTCAGTTATGACTATTTGATCCAGGTGGCAAGACGTTCCTTAGAACTTTTAATTATGGCAATTTTATGTATAAATAATTTAATGTTATTATTATTTTTTCTTACGACATTATATTTCATACAATGTATATATATTATATTTACAATGTACGCCAAAACATCAGAAAATAATAAAAAATACACATTTTTTTTAAATTGTATTTTTTTCTTTGGATCAACCTTGACCGAACCCCAATAAAAATTATCTACTAATGAAACTAAATGTATTTTTAATGAAACCTCCAATAAATAAATGAATTCTAATGAAAAAAAAAAATTCTTACTTGCAAGATAATTGTGAACTTAACAACAAGAGGATGAAGAAGGGGTTCTGCATTGATCTGCTGTGAGTTTGAAAAGTTAGGAATCTCTTTTGCTTCACAAGGAGAATGGTGACCATTATGACCATCATTTTCATCAATGGTTGTAGTCCGTCCAATTCTACTAGATGTACGAGTTACTCGTAATTCCTATAGAGAAAACAACGGCTATAATATATATTTAAAAAAAAAATTAATGCCTTAAAATATCTCAAAATTGTATTTGTTAAAATATAGAAACCATTAATGAAGAGTGAGTGTAGTAGTGGAGGAATATTATAATTTAGAAAAAAGTTGGGAGGGGAAAGAAACATTCTTATTATAAATGAGCCAATTTGAATGGGGTCTTATTATTTTAAGTGATAATAATAGAAAAGTTTCCTTTTTATTTTTAACAATATAAAATTATCATTTTTGATATCTATTAATCATATATTTACAAAATGTTTCAAAAGAGAGAGAAGATTCAAATATCCCATAAATTTCCAGTCTAGAGCCAGGCTTGGTGGCCTTTATTCTAGTTCATTGACTTTTGACTTATAAAATAAAATTCCTCGTTCAATCATATAAACGTACATTTTTAAAAGAAACATGGAAAATCTGCTAAGGTTTAACTCATGCTAGACAGACTTTTTCATTTGGTCTTTCTCTAAACCTACTTCAACTAATTCCAGGCACACAAGCATGTACATACACACAAATTTAAATATTAAATAAATTTAATAAAACCATATGTTGAGAATGAGAATGTAGTGAAACAGATTATCATTTTCAAAAAAATATTTTCAATTATCATTAAGTTATTGTTCAATTAAAAACTAATTTAAATAACTTAACTTATTTGATTTTCTTGAAAAATATACTGAAAAAGTGAGAATCTTAATAAGTTCTGTACAATCTTAAAACAAACTGTACATATTTAATAACATAAAGGTTGACAAGGAGAACTCAGTACATCCTATGAAAAATCTTTCAATAAGGAAAATTAAAACAACGTAATACTTTTTTAAACATATTAAAGTGATAAAGAACTGTGACAACTCCATTAATACCTATTGTTAAAAAAAAAATTTATATTCAGTTAATCCATAAGTAATAAATGTTAACATTAAAAATTGTAATACATTATCATGATGATATGATTATTGAGAACAGGAAAAAATTAATCATATACTGAGTAAAGTATACTTGATTGTTTTATTCAAAAGTTCAGTTAAATTTTCTTTAAATCTATTTACATGGCAAACTTTTTGGAAGAGTGCAATTTCTTTAAAAACTTTTCTCATAATTTATACTTAACAAAATTATTTTTATTTGATTCTACATAAAAATAAATAACTATGAATATTAATTTTCTTCAAATAGTATATAGAAAATTATTTGAATGACCTGAAGGGTGGAGGAGAGGTGTTTACTACCCCTTGCCATCATTCCATGGAGGGCAACTGGGTGCTGAGGGATGGTGATTGCAACTGAGCCCACAATGAGATGAGCTGAATTTTTGTCCTTTACTGGAATGCACATACTTGAGAAAAGAGCCTGAGACTTCCCAATCATTACCTTTACGACAGTCCTGTACGAAAGAGGGTGTATTAATTATAATGAGTAATAGTAATTAGTATGATGAATATTCAGAAATGTTGGTAATTCTTGTTCAATTAAAGATCACTAATCTATATTTGTACACAACACAATTATATGATCACTAAATTAGCTTTCCTAGATAGCAACATGATATATAATTTACTACTAACTGCAATTTCCCATATTAGACTGCAGATGATAAAAATATGAAACAATTTAAGCTTTTCAGGCAATGGAGTAGGGGATAAGAAATTTTGATTATGCCTTCAACAGTGCTAAAACATTTCTTAATATAAATTACACTATGTAGGAGAAATTATTTATATACACAGGATGTCTGAAACAAAATGGACAATATTTGAAATATCTAAAAAAAAAAGAAGAAAAAAAAGAAGTATTTTAGATAAAAATGTTAGAGAAGAAAAGTAGAAGAGTTTGTCGACTGTTATCAAAAGACATTCTCAGTAGTTAGATGAAAATGGTCTTCCAAGAAAAAAAAATGAGGTGTCCTTTTGATATATTACTTTTTTGAAAGGGCTTTAATAATTATGGAAAGCTGTGAAGTCCATTTTTGGTGCCTCACTTAGTTCTCTGGTTATCATGACTCAAAAAATTATAACAATTTCTGTTTTTTTCTTAATTTTTATAGAATTTTATTGCTCAAAATTTGCTCTAAAATTTTTAGACCTTGAATAGCCTTAGTATAAAACTATTTAATACATTGCGAGTTAAGCTATCTTTAAAGTGTATTTGAACACACACAACAGCACCATTTTAATATAATTTTATGTCAATGGCAAAGAAATAAAAAAAAATATAAACACTGATCTCTTTTCTAAAGTCTTTCATTTACTTATAAATATTGTTAAAAAGCCTTCCATTATTTACAATACGTAGTTCCGTGAGATAGCCAAGTGGTCGAACAGCATTCTAAATAGTCAGACAGCCTTGGAAGGATAAAGATTTACTAAAGTTTAAGTTTAAGTAACTGCAAAGTCATACATAGTACAGTTCTTCAAACTTTGCTGACTTGTAATTGTAATCAAGAATTCAACTGAAAAATAATGAGCTAAAATATTTTTTTGCCAATATTTGTCATAAGTATGACACTTATTGCCATAAATGTTTAACTTTTCTCAGGTTGGCGCATACAAACAGGCTTCAAGAGAAAATCAAGCTAGAAAAGAGGCTTTTTTTTTTTTTTTTTTTTTTTTTTTTTTTTTTTTTTTTTTTTTTTTTTTTTTGTAGGTATTACATTACAGTTTTCTATCTGCCTTTTTGAATTCCTGACTAATAGAAACTCAGATTTATTAAGACTGACCCAAATTCATCTAAAATTAAGTGATTTCATATTAAAATTTATATATGCAACTGAATTAGTATAAAATATGTACACATACAATTTTTTTAAAAAATAGATTAATATCTCATTAATTAATATTAATATCTCATTTATGTGTAACAATCCCTTTTCTCTTTACCCCAAAATAAATAAAAAGTGTTGGGTAAACTGAAATAATAAATATAATATTTACAATCATTTCCTAATAAAAGCATAAATTAAAAACCCTTATAAAAAATAATATATTCCTGGGTATATTATGTGTTGATAATTGATTTTGTAATAATATTAAATACAGTTTGCTGCAAATATGAGCACATGTATTCACAAGAATTACTGATTGATAGAAAAGAAGAAAAGGTAAAAACTAATTATGCCTCTTATTAATAAAGTTTTTTTTTGGGTCAAATTGCTGAGAAAAAACTAATTATGCCTCTAATTAATAAAGGTAGAATTAGTTTTTTACCCGCAATTGATATAAATAAAAAGCACTTCTAATAATAGTAGATACTAATAAAATTGCTATAGATTAACAATTTTAGAATGGTTTTGAGAATAGAATGAATTTGCTACTTACTGTTGGTTGGGAGGAACACCCTCCAAAAGTACTATCATTGTCCTTCCAACATGACCAGTGATAGAGGACTCAAGACTGGTTGGTCTGGTCTTCTTTCGAACAGTAAGTGATGACTGGAGACTAGTCATTTCGGCCTCCAGCTTCAGTCCACTGAGAGTTGCCAGCAGTCGTGTTCGATGAATTTTGGCCACAGCAAAAACCACCAATCGTGTCCTTTCCCCGACACAGGAATCTAGGAGGCAAGAGACTACTCACACTAATGCAGGACTTACAGACTAGAATAGTATAAAATGACTTAATTAATTTTTTCACGTATTATGCATCAAAGAACTGAGGATGCTATAAACAAGTTCTAAAAAACAGCAAAAGATGACTCTTTCTCTATCCTTTCCTACTCATGTAAAGAACCAGACACAATTGCTATTTGATTTATATTAACTAATGTTTATTACACATAATATAAACTCATTTTACAAAATAATTACTTTAAAAAAGAATACAAACCAAAATAGCAAAATTTTGCCATTTTATCCATTAAAAATAGATAAAAGTAATTTTATTTAAGATTCTATAGTGCATGATTTGAATCAATTCCATTTTTTATCCATTATTCTATATCAACTAAATATGGAATTCATAAAAATAGAAAGTACAAATAATTTAGTTAATAAATTCAACAAAGGAAAACTCATTTATTCTAACACAACATACACATATTACTCCAAACACCTCATACAGTAATAAATCTGGATTGCCAACCACTAAACTGAATTATTTCTGAAAATTTTATTCTCTTGAAGTTTCTCTATCCCGGCAATAATCTTAATAAGTTTTCACAATAAGACATTATTGTGTCATTCTAAAAAACAGTGAGAAAATCTTTTTTTTGTCTACACTTGGTAAAATTGCATAAAATGTGCCACATATTTAATGACCACTCAACCATCCCTATGACAACATCTTAAACATAATTAAATGTTCCTCTATAAATAAAACCCTAAATACTTAATATTTTAAACACAATCTAACTGAGATGTTGAAATAAATACTATTTGTTTTCTAATTTATCAAGTTTAACTTATATTTAATTAATAATATTAACATTAAAAAAGAATAATAAAAGCAGTAAGTCTTTTTGATATTAATCAGCCAATGATAGGCCACTCATTTAGGCAGTTATTAATAGAATTTTCAGTTTTTTTTCTACACTGCCTAATATTATATTGCCAAAATGGTTTTCCACATAGACGCATTTCATGTCTAGTCTGACATTTTGAAACCGGCAACAACTCTTAAGATTGAAGGAAAGCAGCAGGTTCTTCCTTGGTTCTGGGTTAGTCTCATATTAACATGACCACTCATATTCATGAACTAACTGCACAACTAATATGAAATAAGCAAAATGCAACTGTTGAGCATTATAACAAAGTGAATGAGTGGCAAGGAGCAATGGCCTTTACCTGATGTTGTTGACAAATTCATCTAGATATCAGGCATGAAAACATTTTATCTTATAGAAATCACAAGAAAATAATAATTTAAATAAGTTTAGAGTGGCCTCCCATTAACCAATAAGTAAGTACTAATTATTGTTTATCTTTTTCAAATGTAATATANATGAATGGTATCCTGTTGACCAATTAGTAAGTACCGTCTTTTCATGTATTAAAAAAAACTGTTTTCTCAGCTAACATTTTTTACATTTTTCATTAAAATTTGATTTCTGAAATTTATTTTGTACTTCTGTAATACTAATTTTCACTTTAAGACTTTCTTAGCTTAAGAATCAAGTGTTGAACTTGTTTTTTCTTTCCTTTGTTAAAATGGTACAAGCAACAAGTTCTGCTCATTAAAATTGGACTGAGCACAATATACAATAATAAGTATACTAAAATCATATTAACTTACAAGGATCTTTACTAGTGGTGTTGTTATTTTGGCTCGAGCTATTTTGCCCTTCAACTTTCTCTGGCTCATCTCCTTTAGAGTCACTTGATTCCAATTTTTTTCTGAAGCTATCAGAAAGATCTCCACCAACAGAAAATCGGCTGCAACAAGAATAATGTATTTAGCATTTGTGAAATAATCAAATGGGAAGTCGTTTAATTGAGAAAAATATTATCAAATTAATAAATGATAATAAAAATGTAGAATAAATATGTTAAATCTATCATACAAGAAACCATCTTATTTATTGTGGTAGCTAGTGTTTGATATTTTAACTAAGAGCTATTAAAATAAAACAAAAAAAACAACTTCATTTTATTGATTATAATTATTTTCAAGAAAAAATTTATTTTGAGAAATGTAGATAAAAATTTCTTATTAATAAATACCTGTGAGCAATAGTTCTTGTGTGTGGCATAGTTGCATAAAGGTCAAGAAGGTGGTAAACTGTCTTCCAACAACGAGGAGTAGTTGTTATTGATCCCTCTTTGCTCTTCATGGAGACTCGGCGATCAAGAACTGTTGGAGAAGTCATCTGACTAACATCAGAAAGATTCATGTATCCTACAGATAAATAAGATACACAATTTTACAGACTGCTTGATACATTACTTTGCATTTTAGAGAATCAAATTTTAAGGAATCAAAATGTTATTCTTTGAACTTTGGTGAGAAAAGTTAAAAAATTAAAAAGTTTTGTGAAATATAATATAAAGTTATTAGTTAATAAGTAATAAACATTTGGGCATCAAAACAGTAATGATAATAAAAACTGAATGGTGCATGAAAAACAGTTATTAAACAGCACAGCTCATTCCCTGAATGATAGTACCTATATTTATATTTTTATGCATTATTCTAGTTTATTTATTTTTTTCTAAATATAGAGATATTAGCTGAGATGAAAAGATCCATTCCTATCTGAAGGCAATGTCTCATAAAAAAAAAAAAAAAAATCTTTTTGGGTGACAGAATTGTTAGATGGTGGCTACCTGTAGATAACCATTTATTCTCTAAAAGGTTAAAAAAAAAAAAAAAAAAAAACAACTACTCCTAAATATAACAATTAAGTTTCTAATATTCTTATGGAATTGATACATTATGAGAAGAAATATGAAAACCATTACTGAATATAGATTATTTCTCCTTGGGAGCTATCTCATGAGTGAAAAATTTCAAAACTGCCATTTTAAATAAAATAATGAACCATTTTATTACTGTAGTCTGGTAAGGTCAGAGGTTTTGGCTATTTTAAGAAAAATGAGGCCCATTTGACCTGATCGTCAGAGAGTCTTTGAAGAGCTTGTAGGAGTAAGACCATAAAGTAGGAGGAAAAAATAAGTTGCAAGAATAATTATAGACATATTTGTTTGAATATTGGAAAGGCAGAATAATTAAGAATGATCAAGGAATTTTATTAACATTATGTCTTATGTTCTAATTTATCTTCCAAAACTAGTCTCGACTAAAAATGCTTTCACTTTAAATGGCGGAACTTATTTATAAATTGGAGGTTCAGCTATGGGTACTAAAACGGTCCCTCCTTACACCAGTTTATGTATGGGCCAAAGTGAACAAACTTTCCTGACCTCCCGCCTTTTGCAACCCCTCGTCTGGAAATGATATCTGGATGATATTTTTATGATTTGGGCCCATGGACAGGAATCCCTAACCACATTCCTGGATGAACTGAGTAACCATTACCATAAAGTTCACATGGAATATATCTAAAGACGAAGCCACTTTTTTTGGAAGTTGATATAAAACTGGTAAACAACCACTTTGTCACTGGTATTCACATCTAGCCACTAATATACAGTATTTAAATTACAGCTACCACACTCTACACACCCTACCTTACTCTCTCTCCCCTCAAGGCCACCGCATCTGTAATTCTCAAGAAACATTAGAGAATTTATAAGGATCCCTAAAAGTATCTCTTCTTCAAAGAGATTATTCACCCCAAATCCTCAATAGAAAAATCATTTCTTCAAACCAAACCTTCCATCCTAAACCTAAATCTCCTAATGCACTATTTCCTAACCCCGTTACTGGATATTTCCATGGGGTAGGAGGTATACAAGCCAATATATGAGGCATGCCTAGAAAGTAAGTGTACTGAGACTGTCAGGGCGGCAGGGAATTGTTTTTCCACATGTTGGCTGCACTGCCACATTGCCGAAAAAGTGATCACAAATTGACTGTGGATGAACTTTCTGCAATGTTTCCACAAATCTCTAGACCTCTGGTACAAAAAATCATCACAGAAACCCTTAGATATTGGAAACTGTCAGTGAGGTGGGTCCCAAAACAGCCGACAGACCAACACAAATTGAATCGAGTGGAGGCCAGGCAAGAGTTTTCCAAGAAAATCATGGCATCCATGTTTTGGGACTGTCAAGGCACAATCCTTATTGAATATTTGCCTCAAGGAGAGACCATAAAAGCTGCAAGATACTATGAGACCCTAAGAAAATTATGGAGGGCGATTCAGAACAAGATGAGAGGCACGCTGACAAAAGGAGTCTGCCTGCTGCACGACAATGCCAGACCACACACGGCTAATGCCATGAAAGACCCGCATATCTCATTTAAATGGGACGTCCTGGACCATCCTGCCCATTCTCATGACCTAGCACCACCATATTACTACATCTCTACCTCCTTAAAGCTGCACATGGGTGGAAAAGGTTTTCATCCTACGAGGAGGTGAAGGAGGAGGTGGAGAAGTGGACGGAGGGATTGTTGCGGAACTACTTTTAAATCTTCACCTTCATTATTATTAGCAAAACAAATTGTAAAATAAATGACTGAAAATTGTAATTTTATATAATTTATATTCTATAACATGGTTTGAGATTGGTTGGTCATAGGGAATAGAAGGGAGAGGGCCGAAGAATTCATATCACGATTCTTAATGCTGTATTGTGTAATATGAATTATTAGCCTTCTCCCTTCATAGCAACAACAATTCACCTGCTTTTAATCTTGCTACTGTCCTAGCCTCTGAGCCTTTTCGTGGGATATAATCTGTGTATTTATATTTATATAATGGGAAATATTTAGTGAAACATGGGAAAACTGTTTATATTTACACAGCTCTCATGCCACTTATTTTTTAAAAAGTAAAATTTGATGGTGACTATATATATATATATATTTTT
>KZ806870.1:10828-20850 GCA_000696205.2 Oncopeltus fasciatus
ATAAGTAGAGAGTCAATCAACACTGAAATATTTGTTTTTATTTATTACAAGGTTCCATATTACTTTTTGTTAATTACCTGAACTGATAATAATAACAGTTTAGAGCCATGATTCCTTAAGTAAGAGATGACAAGATTTAAGAAACATGATTTTAAACATGTTTAAGAAACATGACTTTAAGTGGCCAGTGACAAGATTCATACAGTAGGTAATGAAGAACTTCAAAATTGTTCATTTCATGGTTCTTAGGACCTCAATGAAAGTTAAAATAAATTAAACAAAAATTATCATAAGTAATTCTGCCTTATAAAAGGGCACCATATTTTAACCCAGTACCTATTTATTATGAGTTTAGCTGGGCCAAACTTATTTTTGCAGGAAACATGTTGTAGCAAAGAAACTCTCTTTCATAGGGTTCAGTCAAGGTTGATCCAAAAATCACATTTCTTTTAATTGTTTTTTTTTTTTTTTAATCAACCTTGACTGAACTCCAACAAATTCTCTACTAATAATCTGATCAGGCACTAATAAGGAAGAAATTTTACTGCTTCAAACAAACAAATTACTGACTTGAAGAAACTTATTGAATTAAATTCTAGTCAAAGTTAAAACTAAATTAAATTAGTAGAGGACATCTGACGTTCAAGGAATTTTTGAGGGATCTTGATCTGTACTGAGTTATTCAAGGACAAAATAAGGCCTTGAAATGTAGATTGTTGAGAGAATTTTCTCTCCCATAAGCCTCCTGATATAAATTACAGGTTCAAAACTCTTAAATTTAATAGAATTTTAATAAACTTATATGAAATAAAACAAATTTTACTTGCAGAATTATTGAAATCTAAGAATACTTAAGACACATTTAAACCATTGGTAAATACAGACTGCTTTGCTCATAGGAACACTTAAAAACTTGAGAAGAAAAGGACAAACTATGAATAAATTAGTTCTCTGATAGAAAATACATAAGCAGTTAATGTAATAAAAATATCAGATATCAATATGCTATGAAACCAGAATACATAACTGAAATACCCTTTTAATAGTGAGTTTTGGTACAATTTAATATTTCCTCTCAACATTTCAATAATGCATATAATTCTTCTTCAATCTTGGGTTGCTGCTTGATTGTAATTTAGTTGAAAATCTATGTCTAGTTCTACACTGGGGGACAAAAAAACCGGCGCACCTGGAATTTTACCTGAAAAATGCAGATTAAATAATTATTTTTGTGTGCGGTGTAATAACTGGCACGACAAATCAAATGGGAGTACGATTCCTTATGTTTTGACAACAAATGTCTTAATCCTCTCTTGGATTAATGATATAAACTGAAAGATGGACTTTATCTCTCCTTTCTTTCTTAAAGGAAAAATTCATAATTTTGAATTCAGTTTGTCTCCAGAAACACATTGATTGGCGTTTCTTCTTTCCTTTCTTTCTTAAAGAGAAAATTCATAATTTTAAAACATTAAAAATGGTTTTGACGACAGAGGTTGTTGCGCGAATCATGGCGTTGATCGAAGACGGCCGAAGCCAACGATACGCGGCCAGAGTTCATGGACTGCCTGAAACAACAGTTCGCAGGGCAGTTCAGAGGTTTCGCAAACTGGTAGCTATGCCAGGAGGCCGGGATCAGGCCGTCCAAGAGCGACACTCCCGGCTGATGATCGCTTCATTGCTCTCCAGGCCCTCAGAAATCGCTTTCAATCAAATGTAAGCGTGCCAACAGTAAGAAAGAGGCTTGCAGAGCTCGATATCCACTCCAGAGTCCCCGCATCCGGCCCTCTGCTTACCACAGCGCACCGAACAGCTCGCCTCAACTTTTGTCGAGAACATTCCGCCTGGACAGAAGATGATTGGGCCTCTGTTCTCTTTTCTGACGAGTCCAGGTTTAATCTTTACGGTGCAGATGGCCGAGTTCGAGTGTGGAGAAGATTAGGCGAGCGATATGCACAGTGCAACATTAGGGGAAGAGTGCAGTTTGGAGGGGGGTCGGTGATGGTTTGGGGTGGAATTTGTTTAGAGGCTAAGACAGACCTCTATGTGTTCCGAAGGCCAACGCTTAATGCACATACGTATGTGACTGACATTCTGAAGGAATATGTGGTACCGTTTGCCACGTTTATCGGACCCAATTTCCTTTTTATGCATGATAATGCACGGCCACACGTTGTAAGGGACTACCTGGATGAGGTAGGCGTCCGCACTTTGGAGTGGCCAGCTCGCAGCCCTGACCTCAACCCTATCGAACACCTTTGGGACCAGCTTGGAACGTCCATTCGGCGACAACAGAACCCACCAAGTGACCTCCAAGAGCTAAGGACGGCTCTGGTACGTGAATGGGATCAGATACCTCAAAATCGTGTAGCCAACCTGATTCGCAGTATGCCTAGAAGGACCCGGGATGTTATTCAAGCAAGGGGAGGCAACACTCGGTACTAATGACTCACATTTCTTAATAATAGAGTGTTATTTTTCGTTTAGAGTGTGTTTATTTTTTTCTAAAAGTGACCATTTTTCTTTTCTTTTTCAATAAAGATTTTTTTACCCACTCATGTTGTGTTTGTTACCCTTTATTCTTGGTATACAACAAACAGAATATATCACAATAAATAAAGGTGAGCAAATTGTGACCTTTGACCTGTTATAAAAATGTTTATATGCATTTTTCAGGTAAAATTCCAGGTGCGCCGGTTTTTTTGTCCCCCAGTTTATTTTTCAAACAAAAATTTCAAGCTTTTTATAGAATTAAGTTACAGATGGGATAATTTTTATTTTTTTTGTTTATTCTCAATAAATTAGATAATAATATATTGTAAATTAATAAGGTATGAGTTCATACATTACGTGAAAACTACAATATTGCACTAAACTATAAATATAAATACTCTACACCACACTATAAAATAATTGATAATTATACCTCTCACACTTTTACTGGTAGATCGCAATCTATGAGCAAGAGATTGTGCCCTGACTGATGGAGATGGTGAAACAAAGGGTTTATCAGAAAACCGTGATCTTGGAAGAAGCACTTTAGGTTTTTCAACTTCCCTGGCTAATGGAAGAACAATATCTTGAAAATCAGATCCAGAGACAAGAGGAACATCTAGAGAAACATATACAAAAGTTAAAATTGTTCCTAATTTTTTAAATGTTATTCGTAAGCTATTTTTAACTATACAACAAAAGTAATCATTTAATTAAATAGGGTGAAACTTCAATAAGTTATGCAAAACATTCCCATTAGAATTAACAGTTCGAAGCTTCTGGACTTTAGTTTAAAATAGTACTTAAATCCAATGACATTATTTCACGATAAAAACCTGGCCTTGGTGGAACTCAAACCCGGGGAGCCCCAAAGGATTCCCTCGGTTATGCTTGTGCCCCAATCAACGTCTTAACAACTTAATTGATCCTTTGTTCTAATGTAGTAACTCATGGTACAACTACTAAAGTTTTTAATATCATTCATAACATCACTAAATGCGCTTCTGTGACAAAAATCAGGTAGTCAAATTACACCAGATCAATATTCACAGGGGTTGGTGAGTATCAAAAAATGATTTATGAATCAAAACTTCATAAACTAAAGCATATTTTTAACAAGGCACTACATGAACTAAGAGAATTTATTAAAATTTTTTATCCTCACTTCTCGCTTAACTATTTCTTATTGCATTTCTCTTATAGCTCATTGCAACTTGCTTGACTTAAAACCTCAAGTTTTCAATCCATATTTGGAATGGTTTGAAATGGTTGAATCAACCAATTTATTTATACCACAAGTTATCAGCTAGAGAAGGATTTTTTTTTTTTTTTTTTTTTCCTCTGTAGCTCCCCATTTTTTAAAAACAATATGAGGATTAGTTTTTAATAATTAATTTCTGTTTTTGCATTGTTTATAATTTGTACTTTGCTTCTGTTTATAATAATCTTTTGGTTATTTGTAATATATAGGTATAGTAGTAGTAATCTAATTTCATTTAATTATAATATTGGTCGAATAAACTGAAGAAGCTTTTAGTAGTTGAAAATTTCTTCTTCTAATACTTAGTATAAAACATTAATAGAAATATATTAAAATTAATAATGCAGTTAATTGATTTTACTTTTTAATTTAATTAATTTTGCTATAATCAATGACATATAATTATGCAGTAATATAAACAGTAATTAGGTAATTATTAAAATTATGCATTACCAGAAACAGTAGCAGGAGGTGTTTTGGCAACTGTTTTGTTTTCAGCAGGCTGCTGTTCTTTCAGTTCAGACTGAGTTTCTTTAACATTTTGGTACATGTTACTAATCTGAAGTAGAAGCCTCAAAAGGGGCATATTAACCTAGAGAATGCATAAGAGCAATTAATGATATAACAAGAAAAATTATCCTACTCTTAAAAATAATTGACTAAAATATATGTAGAGTAACATAGTTTAGTTTTTTCCAAAAAAATCAAAACTTATATAGATATTTCACTAGCCAATATCGAATTGGAATAAGGAGTACTTATTAGGATCTTATAGATGTCTAAAAATAAAGATACTTTCATAACTAAATTAAATTGTGTTCACAGTTCTGGCTAAGAAAAACTAGCCTTGTTGAAGTCATTCAACATTTATTTTTATATATTATATTTATTTTCATTTATATTATATCCTGAAATTATCTTCCCTTTATTATTTTTATTTTAAATATGAAAAATTAAATATTATTTCATTTTCATACGTATTAGTTCCATAAATCATTTTTTAATTATGATTATATTTGTAAATATATATAAGTTTCAGTTTTATTTTGATTTCTCATTGAACTATAATTTTACGAACATAAACAAGGAGAGAGAGAGAGAGAGGTAGGTCACCCGGGAGAGAGAAGGAACTCGAACCAGTAGTTAAGCCGATTAAGCTCTTAAGCTATCAGTTAAGCTTTGTCCTTCTACCTGATAGCGCAGAGGGTTAAGCTTTGTCCCTCGACCTGATAGCACAGTGAGTTAAGCTCTGTCCCTCTACCTGATAGCACACCGAGTTAAGTCATGGCCCTTGACGTGATAGCACCGTACTGTAATTGTGATTCTCGCTATATCCCTATTGGAGACATTTCAAGTTGATTGAACATTTTATTCTCCTGAAATAGCGACATTTAATCTATTTAATTTTTTGAATCAGCATTACATTATATTAGTGTGCTAATCAATATTACGCTAGTAATCCAACGATTAGCGTACTGCCAACATTTCACCGAAGCCGTACTTTGGCCGACGCTGCCTGCACACCTGTCTTTGACTGCCGGCCGGCCTCATCAGTTCAACCAGACGACGTTTTCTTCCTCACCCGGATTTGACGCAGTGTGTGATTTCAACATTCTTGTGGTTCCGTGGGCTCACAATCAGGTCAGACCTATTATTTATTCCTTTTCTCTCTCCTTTGTACAACAAAGAATCTTCTTCACACAATTTGTACAAACTATTTATGTTTATTGTTTATTAATTAATTATTCGATTTGTTATTTTTATACTAAGGTAATTTATTTGTAATTCCCTTGAATACAATTTTTTATTTATTTATTGATCTAGTGTCAATAAACCAATTTCACTGTAAACCTATAAATTCTTTTATTTCTTAAAACATCAAAATTTTTCTTGCTCCATTTTTTATTGAAATTGAAAATAATTTATATACTCATTATATTCATTTATGCTATACCAATATTATTGTGAGCTAATTCAGAAGTCACAATCAATATTGGGAAATTCTTCATTGCATAAACTACTACAACCAGACCCAGCATTTAGTGTATGAGGATTTTTACCCTTGGTTCAGCCTCCACACGCAACATTGGTCCTCCGGGCCGGATCTGTTGTCCTTGTGGTTTATGCCCTTATTATTTTTTATAAAGTTTAATTTAATTTTATAGCCAACTTAAAGTATAATGGCGGAAATACCAATTGAAAAACAGATTACAATTTTGAAGAAAAAATTAATGGATACGTTTGGAGAGATCAAGATACAGCCAAGCAAGTAGAGGAGGATACGACCAAATTTTCGGCATTTAGAGTTAAATATTTGTGTCTTACAGGTTTACATCAGACCTTTTCACATTCCTGGGATAAATTATACGAAATTTATGTAATTATGGACAAGGAAAAAGAATTTCCTGTAGAAGAAAAATATTTGAAGGGAGCACGCTCATACTTATATGAATGTAATACCATTTATGAAAATATCATGAACCCTAGACCAGCTACCCTTCCGGCAGCCTCGTCGACCTTGCAAGACTCAAATACAAGTTTTGCCCAAAACCTGTCAGCAGCTTCGATAGGCCGTAATAGGCTGCCGAAAATTAATATTCCGAAATTTACTGGTGAGCTTTCGGAATGGATTCATTTTAGAGATATTTTTATTTCCATCGTTCACGACGAAGTTTCACTGACTCCCATTGAAAAATTCCATCACCTCGTGGGATCACTATCAGGCGAACCTCTTCGAATAGTTTCGTCATTTCCGATTTCGGGTACGGATTATAGCAATGCGTGGAAGGCACTTCAAGACCGTTATAATAATAAGCGAATTTTAGCCGCTGCCTTTTTGCATAAAATCAAGGAGTTCAAACCATCAAGTCAATCTTCTTCTAACCCACATTATTTGCGCTCATTTCTGAAAAAAGGTAATCGACAACTTCACATCTTTTACTCAGCTCAATATACCAGATGAAGCTGACTATTTGAAATTGCAATTCGCATTGGATTGCCTGGACTATGAAAATTGGAAACTGTATGAAGAAAAGCAAGAGGGAATCGAGTTTCCAACTTACAAATCGCTTGTAGACTTCATACAGCAACCTTGTAAGATCTTGGAGCTATCCGAATTAACTCAGCCTCATAGAGGACAACCCTCTAATTGCCAGCCTAAGGGTTCAAGGATCCTAGCAACCTTTGATGAAGGAAGATATTCACCTTCTAGGACCGAGCATAGTTCACCTAGTAATCGTGATTGCCCTAAATGTAAAAAGGGTCATAAATATTATTTAATTTGTGGTATTTAATCCCACGTAATTTTAGATAATTTCTAGTGCAAGGGAACAGACTCTCGACACTAGTGCTGGGAATTTAATGACTTATCTGACCTGTTCCGGTAGCATAAGTGGCTAATGCACCGGCCCGGATAGCAGGGGATCCAGGTTCGAATCCTGGCTGGGACAGTTAGATTTTTTATTCTGTTCCCTTGCACTAAAAATTATGTAAAAAGGGTCATTTACTTTTTCGCTGCTACGCCTTCAAGAATATGCCGATTGACAAACGAACGGAGTTTGTTCGAAAACACCGAATTTGTCCAAATTGTTTAAGAGAAGGACATGCTTTGACAAACTGTTCATCCATCTATACTTGCGTTCATTGTAAAAAACAACATCATTCACTTCTTCATAGTATTCCCAATTTAAAGTCACAATCAATATTGGGAAATTCTTCATTGCATAAACTACTACAACCAGACCCGGCATTTAGTGTATGAGGATTTTTACCCTTGGTTCAGCCTCCGCACGCAATAAGCCTACATGAACTTTTGGCAACTAGTGTGTTGATCAACATGCCTGGTTTGAGATTAGGACATTTTGATTGAATCCTGAAGAGACAGAATGACTTTTTAAAATACTAAGTGTTTTTATTCCTAAAATATCTTCACAGGTTCATTCATGGGTCATTGAATGCCACTTTTGATCTACAATGAAAAATTGACCTAAAACCAAATTAAGTCCATCTATTCTAAGCCTGCTCATAGAATATATGGACTTGGTTGGGCAATTTACTTTAATTATCTCTCATAGGTTTGGCAATTTATTTGACACACCAGGTGAGACCTCAAGGGTTACATTTTTATTGCAGATAGATAGGAGTCTGTTAAATGTTGTAAGCTCATCTGGTAATCAGAAGATTTGAATTACGCTAGAAAGAAAAAAAAAAAAAGTTTTCCCTTTCAAGACAATTTTAGAGTATATTGTAACAAAAATTCAAATCTCAATGATAATTGTGGCAAAGTAATCCCACATTTCATTATTAATTTGAATCATACAGGGAGCTAGAAAAAAACAACTCTGTACCTCAGTCGGGGAGATTTCATTTTAGATCCCCTGCTGAGGTAGAGTTTTTTTTTTCTAGCTCCCTTCAATTCAAATTTTTAACGAATATTTTCAATGAATATTAGCTTATGCCCTTTGAGCATTTTGTTTTCTGAGCTCAACTAACAGGATCATAACTAGGCAAAATTAAACCATAATAAAGAAATAAAAGAATTGGCCTGTTTAAACCACAGATACAGTATTGAAAGACCAATAGATTATTGTTAAATCCTAGAAATGTAATGATTTCTTGCTGTTAAGCTGTTAAAAGCTTAACAAAAATACTCTTCATATAATGATTTAAATTTAAAGAAAACATTTTTCTTTTTTTTAGTCTTAAACTGTGTTATAATGATATATTTCTTTAAAAAATGATTGTAAGTCATCTAACATAAAATATTTAAAAAATCAGAAAATAAATTTTATAAAATAAGGCACTTTATTAAAAGCTTAAGTAAATTTAAAAATAATTAATAATGAATTTTAAGTAACTAAATCATGACTTAAAACCTGAAGATTTTTTAATTCTTAAAAAATTATAAAAGTTGTATTATTTCTTTAATTAATGAAGGTTAGATTGGACTGACAACAATAAAAACAAGATCAAAGAAATAAATATTCTTACCTGCTGAGAAATGTAGCGGATACTAACACTTATATTGATAACAGTACTGGAATGTTTTTTAAGCTGTCCCCTAGAGACGTACAGCATATTACGACGCTGTCTACTTAGGTCTTCAACAATAGTCATATCTGCCAACTGGCACAGCTCTAACTCAACTTCAATCCTTTCACAGATAAATGCAGGTGTTTCAGGAGGCATTTCTAACCAAAATTTACTCTCTAAAAATGAAACAAACATCAATAACAGATTCAAAAATAAAATGAATGACTTATTATTATTAAGCAATCATTCAAAAACATTTTCATATTATTAATTTCGCTAAAATATGACCAAAATTTTCACTTCCTAAAGGTTAAATTCCATCCTCTAAGCAATTAAAAACCAAAAAATTAATCAAAGATTAAATCGTTGTGTAATTAAATAATAAAAATCAGTATTATAATAAAAAGTTGTAGTAAACATTAAAAAATGTATCAAGTTTTCATTAATTTTTTTTAAGGTCTATTGAACTGTTTTTTAATATATCCTGTGATATCTGTGGATTGAAAGAATGGGTTTCCACTACAATCGGTGAATTCTATTTTGTAACAAATAAATAAAATTTGAAATAAAAAATATCTTTAATATTTTTATAATAAACTCAAGTGCAAAAAAAAAAAAAAAATACCTTTTCCTTTTTTATCTTGATGCTTGCCATGTTCACTAACAACAATGTCTATTCTCATAGAATCAACTCCTCCAATTAGAGATAGATTAGAACCCCATGATTCCAAAGTGTTAGTCCGTGTACCTAAAGCATTAATAAATATACATAATTAATTAATTTTATTTATGTGTTACTCATATATTTCATCTTTCTTTCATTAAGCTGTATAAAAAGACTCAAGGACCAGCACTAATCTCTGATATTGATTTACAATCAAGAAAAATACTAAGGAGAGTAGCAGTAGAAATATGACACTACCAGGTATGCAAGTGTAAAATGTCGTTTTAATTCCAATAGAATGCGCTCTTAGCCTATTAAAGGATTTGCTTATCTCTAAACGCTATTTTGTTTGTTAGTCATTTGTTTACAAAAGTCAGTTGTTTTAAGTCGTTTACGTGGACGTATCATACCTTTCTTTGGTGTTAAAAATGTCTAATTTTAAGCCAAATAAAGAGCATTTGCGGCATGGCATGATTTTCTTATTTAATCAAAAGAAAAAGGCATCTGAATGTCATCGAATTTTTGTTGAGACTTATGGCGATCTTGCTCCAACCGTCAAGACATGTGAACGTT